>DF239669.1:0-43390 GCA_000507305.1 Breviolum minutum Mf 1.05b.01
TTGTCCGGGCACCACTGGTATATAGTATATCCAGCAAATAAGCGGTCAAAGAATTGAAGTGTTTGGCACAAGGTGCTTTAAATTTGTACCTGGTTAAAACCCACATCTTTTGAAACATCACACTGCCTTAGATCCCACAAAATCGCCAAGCACCGTTCCTCTCAACAACGACTTAGGGTGCAAGTCATTGTAATCATTGTAATCTAAAAAATGCCCATGAATACCACCTTTTGGGCAGATTCAGGGAAGGGGGTAATAAGGCCACCCACACTTTGGCATCCTGAAAACTTACTCCAAACCTTAAAAAAAATCACAGATCTACCCCCTTTGAAGACTAAGATAACCTCTGAAAATTGATGGTTGGAAACATGACATTTCCTTTATTAACATGGTCCTTTTTTTTCAGAATAACATTCGTTCCTTTTCTTTTGGCGGGGGTCAGTCATTCCTTTGTCTAACTTAAGCACCTCCCAAAATCACAAAAGCACCTCCCCACATCGACTCCGAAGAGTATGCTGGAACCACCGGTGGATCTCCAAGAAACTTCTCGAATTTCGTGGAAGAACCGTGTGAAACTGGTGAAAGTGGTTCACGTGGAAGGCCCGGCAAGGTTGTGGTCGTGGGATGTTTCCTGACCAAGGGATTGGTCCAGATTGGCATGGCCTTTTCTAGTTGGTGATTTCAACCCATCCGAACAAAAAGTAGTCAGAGTCAAATTGGATCTTTTCCCCAGGGATCGGGGTGAAAACAAAAATATCAAAAAATATTTGAAACCACCACCCGGTTTTCAAGGACTTGAAAGTTCTTCAAAGGAATTGCCCAAAACCAAGATGTGATTGCCAGGCAAACACTTTTCAGTCTGCGAAAATTAATGATTAAATTCTCTAGAGATTACATTTGAGCCCACACACTAGATTCAAGCTGGGGCTAAGGGTTTTTCAGGCACTACCTCCTGTGGGGCAAGTGGCTCCCTCCTTGGATCTCTGTTATCGTTGGAAATTGGGGATTCATTGATGCCCGCTGCTCCAGAATTTTTTCACTTCTTTCCATACAGGTCTCAATGCAGATTTGGGACATGAGCTTGCGCACGTCCCAAGAAAAACAATCAATCATTGCAACGGAATATCTTTTGCACCCATATCCAGTCGTGGTGTTTACTAAGGCAAATGGGGTGTTGACCAAAGCGATGTTAGATTGCAGCGTTTTGCATCCCTTGTCATTCCCTGAAACAGCAAATGCCTTCTGAAAATAGATCTTTTGACCCCAAAAACGACGTTCCATCCTCCATCCAGTAATTTTCAGCTATGTTGGTACCATAAATTTGATGCAACTTTAAGGAAACATAGGCAAACATGGGTCCTCCAAAAAACACACTGCTTCTACTGTGGGTGAAGGTTTAAAAACGAGTTCCCTTCATTGAAAAAAACAAATAGATAGATTATTTACCCACTGTGAACCAGGGTTTTTTTCAGCAACCCCCCAAAGGTGTATAAGATGGTCCTCCTTAAGATGCTCTGAAAAGTTCCAACAAAATGTTTTCTCCCAAGTGGTGATTTGAAATTTGCTGAATTATGGTAATCACCTTTAAACAACTCCCAGTTTCCTATTCAATATTCCAACTCACATAAAGATTCTCAGATTTTTGTCTTATACACCTGGACCTTCCAGTTTGGGTGCCACATGTTTCTTAAAGGGTTCCAATGCACCATCCCTTAGGGTTTAAGGATGGGAACCCCCCGAACTGGAAGGTGCTGGTAGATTCTACCAGAACCCGAGGAGCAGGAGTGATGGTGCAGTAGAATCTGGTACATCAGGTTCCTGGCCCCCAGCAGTCTGCCATAGGTGGTTGGGTTACCGAACAGGGCGGTCACTGGAGATTTTTGTTAGGCCAATCATTCGGAAAAACTTCCAACTCACCGGGGCCCCAAAACGCATTTACTCAAAACTAGGTTTTGAATAGGATTGGGTGAGATTCAGTGAATGTTTTTTTTGAGGAAATGTTAGTGGTCAGGGAAGTAAGTCTAAATAATCTACCAGGCTTGAAGTGATTTTGCTTACAAAGGAAATGTCCTCATTTTTTTCGAAAAGCCCATTACCCAGCCTAAAGGAATAGTACGTGGCGCTAAGAATCCAATATTGTTTGATACATGGATGTAGCTATAATGAGAAACTCCAGATTTACAGCAACCACCAATTCATTTTTGTGATTGACCAACCCCACTTGAATATGCACATCAACGAGATGGACTCCCAATTCTAGGGGGTCAACTGGGCTATAACTATAAAGACAAATCATTAAGGTCCACCTAGTTCGGACTAAGCAACCACCCGAATTCTAGGGGCCCATCCCCTTCTGCAATACAAGTCGCCCAATACCTTCGATCTTCGAAACTCCTTTTTTCCAAACAAAAAATCCAAGGCTTCAACAACTTGGTGAAAGGAAATTCCTTTCCCATCTTCATTTCCCAGGGGATTTTTTAAAGGTTTGCTGGAAAAATGGGAATGTTGTATACATGTTGTACGAAAATTTCTCGCTGCGAGCTGGGATTACAGCAACATCTGAAGGAAATGGA
This sequence comes from Breviolum minutum Mf 1.05b.01, assembly GCA_000507305.1. Classification (NCBI taxonomy): domain Eukaryota; class Dinophyceae; order Suessiales; family Symbiodiniaceae; genus Breviolum; species Breviolum minutum. The sequence goes on from DF239669.1 coordinate 2,574, forward strand.
TTGAGTTAGTGGTCCTTTGCCAGGGATTTTGGTTGAGCAAAAGTTGTGAAAAGGTCAGTTTTTCATCAAGCCGCAAGCGGATGCAATGATCCCAATACTGTAACAGATAACCCTCCTGGGAACAAACATATCCCATTCCAAAAATTGCATTTTGAAGATGATTTTCCTTTCCCCCAGGTGGGATATGTGAATTCCCTGGAGGGTATAACAGTCTCATCCATCAAATCATCAGATGTTTCTGCCTCATTCTCTGGTACATTCGGATGGTGAAACTCCGCCATGGCGCCGTGGCGGAGTTTAACGCAGAAGCGGCGGGGATTTTCGATGTGCAAAACGCTGCGGACCGATGGACCCGATGTCGTCCCCCTATAGGGACGATCCCGTGATTGGATGTGACAGTCTCCACATGAAGAACGCAACAAAAAACGTACAGAAAATGAGGTTAGATTAGAATCCCTAGGCATCCGGTCACAGCGAAACGGTCCGCTTCAGTATGACTGGACCTCAGGAGGGTAGGACTGGATTTCTAGGGAATATCACAAGAAATATGGAAAACCCACCGGATTACAATCATCACAACCGCTCCTACAGAGCCGACAAAACGAACCCTTCGCCAAACTTTGCCACCGGACACCACTGCGACAGGACAGCTCAGGGTTCAAGATACCCAAGATCTGGCCCACCTAGCAACGTGAAAATGAAAAGATGACATGAATCCAAGAAAATTACAGCACACCCCCAGAACACACACCGGGCAATCCCCCTAGCCAACTATGAAGGGAATCCCTTTATAGCCTGTTGGTAAAGTTTTAGGGGTGAGTTCCAAAGGTGTGTTGAAACAACATTAGAATGGAGCAAGTAACTCATTGGAAAACATTTTCACTAACTGCTTTATGTAGGCTTTTTATCCACTTTTTTACACGGATTACTACTGTCACAACTTGAGAAGAACCATCTGGAAAAACTCCGAAACTCGCAGTTGAAATGGATATGATCATATGATTTGTTGGTAAAGCAACAACATGACAGAAGAGAAAAATAACAAATACAGTTAAAAAGGCACCATTCCACGAATGATCATAATCTTCACAATATAAAATCTAGTCTGCAAGTACAGTATAATAACTCTAGTCTGGGTCAGTTCAGAACCGAAATGGGGGTGCAAAAAAATCTCCCCGTCAGAGACTCACAAAAGAAATGGCGACAGTTCTACCGAATTGTCAACTTGGCTTCTTGTCGATGCTCACATGCATGGGACAGGTACCTCTCAAATACTCCGATGGAAACGTGCTTTTCAGCGGATCTAAATCCAGATTGAAACAGGTTGACATCAAGAAAAACTGGAAAAAAAAACAATACCAACCCCCCCTCCACACACACACACACAAATGAAATGTCAACACTTATGGCCACCATCACCTTACCTGGTTCCACAACAAAGGTTTATTAAAGAAGCGTATTTTGATCCATGTATCAAAAGCCCTCAAACCACACCCAGTATATACTGCAATGCTTCATGAGCCATCGGACATGATAAATTGGGCTATAATCATTTACTAGTTTGTGGTTTCAATCCATCTCAAAAAAATTCCAAAAATATTATATAGTCAAATTGGATCATTTCCCGAAGCAGGGGTGAAAAAACAAATATGAAACCACTCCCCAGTTTATGATTCAAGATAGCGGTTTTGCTCCCCCGTGGTCCAAATCCGGTCCCCCAATATTTTGGTCTGGGATCTTCATGTCGTAGTCTACCGTACTTGATTACCAATATAACTATAACTGCGTTCAGCAAATCCTAAAGAACATTGAACAACTGGAGTTGGTTCCTACTTCTAGTAGAATTGGCCATCATTCTACAAGGCGTGCCCATAAGCCGCCTTGATTTTTTTCGGAAGTGAGCAACGAGGTGAGCTTCCAAAACTCACCCAAAACCTTGCCTTCACATCCTTGCTAGCACTCCAATGTTCAAAGGCACGTCCAGTAAAGATCAAAGAAGCCTTGCGGGCCGAGGCAATCTTCCCATCTGAGGTCCCCCTGTATCCAAGCAATGGTGCGTTGTGCTGTTTGTAGCGTCATTTTGAAATTTTAAACAACAAAATTGTAACTAATGACAAACTACATCAACCAAAGTGCACATTTATCTATATGTTTCTTTGGATCTTATCTAGCAAAATAGGTCTGGTATCCATCATCCATGGGAAAACTTGAACTTCTCTGGCTAGTGTTCAGCTCCACCCTCTTGCTCATTTAAGCTTGTCATTTTTCTATGAGAAACCCAGATACGAATCCCAAGAATTTTAGTGCATCAAACTCGTCAAACCTGCCAGTTTTTGGACAAATCCTAGGAAATCCTCAAAAATTTGAAGAGAAAAATGCCCTGAGTTTGATACAACTCACATGCTAAACATGTTAAACTAACCATAAATGCCACATTTTTCCACATCCCCAGCCCGGTTCCTTCCTGAAGCGAGAAGCGAAAGTCTACTTGAATATGTCGGGGGTTATGACCCATATATTGGGGGTGTAAAACCTTCATTGTTCATTTAAGTTCTGGGGTCCAAGGGTATAATACATAATATACATTTGAAAAAACATATATGAAAATGCTGCATATCTTTTTGAGTTGCCATATTTCACCTCGAGAAGTAGCCCTCACCTCCCCAATATATTGACATTCTGCAGATTCATACGTTCTCTTCAAACCAAGACAAACCCAATACAACAACACACTACTAATATGTTCAAAAGAACATGTATTTTTGGTTTCTGTATATGTTTGATGTAATTTCTTGTTGATTGATCCAGTTGTTGCTTTCCCAATGGATCGGAGAAACAACCATCTGAGAGTCTATTGTCATGATTTTCCCGGTCCTCCGACGGAGATTCACGGTTCAAGTCTGTAATTTTCCATTCCTGGGATGATGCAGATTGGATGTTCATATCGCAAGGGCCATGGTGTTAAAGCTTTGTTGAACTGTCCTACAGGGCTAGCCTCCCTGAAACTAACAGCAAAAGCACCTGAAAATGGATGGTTGGAAGATGAAATTCCTTTTTGGGATGGCTTCCTGGCAGGTGCTATGTTAGTTTTTTGGGGTGTAAGTTATCCGATTGGTATTCCACTGAAAAATGAATGACTTGAAAACTTACGAACCAAGTGGTATAGGGGGCATGAGATATCATGGAGGGGCTGGTTTTAGCTTGTCAACTTGCCTGAGAAATATGCACTGGATTGTACCATCTCCTCTTAGTACGTTGTGAGCATAAAGACAGTCTTTGAAACCACCACCATTTTAACAGTTGTTTCCTTAACATGGGCGAACAGGAAATGAACGCACCCCGCAACATACCGGCCCCAAGGATGCCAACGTTGACAAACCACCAAGTGACACAGGACTGGTTGGTTTGAGGCTTGCCGATACCAAACAGAACGCCAATCACTACCTGACACCCAGCAAACAGTGAAGGCAAGCTGCCAGGTTTCCCACTGGTCTGAATGACTAATCATTACCCAACTTGTATTTGTTCACAATTCACTAAAGGATTGCCTGGTTGATTTTTGTGGATTTTTTTTCACCTGCACCAACTTACAAGTTCAGGTCGTTTTGTTGTTTCATTCAGAGACTAGTGATCTTACGCTTCCTTAAAAATTACAAGTTCCTGACTGCCACGCTGGCGCTATCCGCCATCCTTACAAGACTATAGTGACTAGTCTTCCAACGCCGTTTTTGTCAATCTGAAGGATGCTATTCAGTATTGTAGTATAGGGTAGTCTCTGGATTCATAGGGTATCTACCCTGTTGCCAAGGGCATGGGCCCAACTTGACCAACAAAACACCGAATCTCGCACGGATGGCACCTTGTTATGTCTTGAACGCAACCTGGAAAAAAACAGCATGGTTCACGGAAAACAGAGGCAAAGGATATGTTTCTAAATCCAAGAGGTAGCCTCCACTAAACCAACCAAGCAACAAAAAAAATGTCGAAGTAAGTGAGCAAGTTTACCTTTCATTTACTTCCTTTCTAATTCTTCCAGGCCCTACGGACAATTTTCCAGTGATTTCGACTATGCCAATTTTTCGGTTACGGCTAGATCTCCATTTGGAAACAGGAAATGTGTATGTGTTGATTACGCAGTAGGATTTCAAAAAGAAAATGCCAACCCGTATGTTGTTTGATCAACCTGAAATCAATTGAGCGTTCATATCTTTGATTCAGGAAAATACCACATTCGGCCCAACGTCACATGGCAAATCCAAATTAGAAGGCGGTTGCAATCACCCGCTTGCCAAGTAATTCCTCGAGGGGTAAGCACCAAATGCATTGTGTGGCCCCGTGGGCGTGACAAAAGCCCTTTCCGATTTTCCAATTTAATTTCACATGGATAGATGTAGGTTGCAAACATATATCCCATCAAAGAGTGGATGTCTCCTCCCTATCAGTCCTATCAACCACAACTTACGCCAGAAGATTGGATCGTTACAATTACACAATATATCACAATATAATATAACAACATTGATATGCAAATATGATGGGACAACTATCTTCTGGATGGAGGTAGGTATAGATAGATAGGAAAGACCTATGAAAGATACATACGCGGGTAAGTAGGTAGTCAGGTAGGAATTCCTTTGCATCTAGCTATGTATGATCTACTTGGAACTATCCCCGTTTGAACTAATGAGGTTGGGACAGGCAACTTGTATGAACTTGAGGAAACTAGGGCACCGGACAAGCCGCCAAGGTGTTGAATAGGCACAATGTCCTTCGGACAATGAAGGAACAACGGATGCGGCTGCCTCAATCATCCTTAATCCGCTTAATCATTGATATGGATATGGATATGCCAAGCACTTGCAAGATGAAGCCTCAATTTGCTCAGTTAGTCGTTGTTTTGTGATTATAGTTAAATTCAAAAAGGTATGAAATGGTGCTAAATTCACCAAACTGATCCAGTGCAGGATTTCAGCATCAGCCATTCATCCACCAGCAGGTGCTTTACGACCCCACGACCGGGTCGTCCTTTCCCCTCATAGCAGCGTCCCATTTTTCCTGGAGAAAAATGGACTTTTTCCACTTGAAGCGCGGCTTAAAGCTTTGTTTTTGGAGTAAAATAATGTCCCAGCAATGATGCCCTGGGTCCTTCTCATGACAATGTTTTACACTTGAGTCATGAGATGTCATTGGGGACTACTTAATGCAAAATTGGAGTAAACATATCGCAAAACATGGGAAGAAAGTAGAATGATATACCCAGGAAGTCGAGAAAAAACAGCTTTACCCCTTGGTTATTAGGGAATCCTCTACATGGATCATCCTGAAGACCAGCCACTTTGTTTGTTTTGGTCGACTGGATGTCCAGGACATATTATTATTTGGGTTTCAAATTTATACATACCCGAACTCTAAACGACCTATTTTACATTGATGTTCGGTGAAACACTTGTTTTTTAAATAACGATCTTAATCATCCAATTGAAACAACCAAAAAAAACTGTTTGTTTGGAGTTCCAGGTAGATAACCTTTTCTTTCTTGACCTCTTGGCTCCCGTCGCCTGGCGTATGCACCGGTCCACGATCCGAAACCTGACATGAGAAGAGAGAGGGGACAGGCAATCACTTACCGCATAGAATTGATGACATGACTGGCATCCATACTGGAAATTTTTGGGACATTTCCTTAAGACCTTTTCTGCTTTCCAAAGACTTTTGATTTTAACTTTTGGATTTTTTGTTCATCTCTTCCGCTTCAGCAAAAGCAACTTTGCAAGTTCAAACCCATCTGCGAACAGGACATTCAATACAAAATTGAATCCAGCCTACTGTTTAATGGAAGAAACCCTGCACGAATAGATATCAAAAAAAACATGTTGGTTGAAAACAACATTTGCAACATGCAGGGATTTGTCCATGTTGAAAAACGTCCACCTTGCAGTTCTCTGAGAGTAAGACCCGCTCCAACGCTCCGTGGTTCGTTCGTCCTCCGCTTTGCGTTCCTCGTGTTCCTGGAAGCCAGCTGTCCGTGTCAACGCTATAGACAAATTTCTTGGTTTTACATGGGCCCGGCTGGCGCAAAACTATGAGGTACCATGAGAAAACCACAAATTTGTTTTTGCTGGACGTTGTGAAGTCATTGATTTGGGGCATTTTGATCCATAATTGCACACAATAATTGCATTCCTTATGTTGCGGGCAAGCCCTGTGGTGCTTTGTGATTCCTCAGCGCGGTTGGACGAATAATGATTGCATTAATGCCCGGGTACCAATCCAAGGAACCAGAAACTACAACTTACTATGAAGTTACGCTTGGCAAATTGAAGCAGCCATCATTTTGGGTGGACTCTTGGAAATGTTACATCGCTGTCCAAACCCGGTTGACGTCAGTTGCTGTGTCACCTGGCGGTGGAAAAACCCATCCATTGCGCAGCCTTCTTGGCTTGCAAACTCCGTTTGGCGCATAGAGCTTGCATGCGAGCCTGGTTCAATGGCGATGAATCACATGGGACATGTGGGATGAATCACGTGGGAAAAGGTTTCCCGAAAAGTCTATGAAAAACCAACCTAGTTGGTTGAAACCAACCCATTTGAAACATATCACATATCAGTCAAAATAGGAATCTTCCCCAACTAGAGGTGAAAATAGAGAATATGTAAAAGCACCACCTACCAATGATTGACTATATAGGCACCCCCGCAAGTAATAAATGTTCTGTAGCAAAAGGATTTTGAGAATATTTGTCAACCACCAACTAAGTATTGCTTGGGGGCCTGGGGGTTCTTACTTTCTCTATGTTTCCCCTGTATTTTCAAAAAAGGTCTATATTTCCAAAGCATCAATTCAAATTCAAAACCAAATTTAACCAATCCTTGATGAAATATGTGTGTACATGCCACCCCTTTACTGACGTCCATATTTATGTGACATTTTTCAGCTGAGGAATGTCAAGTGACCATGTGAACAAACATGATCACTAGGGGCACAAACAAATCCACTTGCAGAACTTCATTTTTTGGCACCACATTGTTTATCTTTCCTTGTCGAATGAAACTAAAGGATTTTCCCTGAATTTTTGAAATGCGCACAAAAAAAACAACTCACCAGCCAGATTGAAGTCATACTTGTTCCCTTTGGATTTGATTTGGAACAATTCTCCCAGCTACACCTTGGAAGATGAACATTTTGCACATAACCATGGAGGTATGGTTCAAATCATTTTACTTGCTAAATGGTTAATGGCTGTAGGTTCCAGCCGTTCATCTTCCAGGGTGTACTGTCTCTCGATGTTTGGGGAAACACATCGGCCTTTCGAGCTGCTGCCGTATCCTGCGGATCAAGTCGGGTGGTTGAGGAAATCATTGCTGATTCAAGGTCGTCCAGGCCCTCCAAATGCAATTTTTCCATAGGCCCATAAGCGATCCCTTTGGGGAAGTTTTGTATAATCCATGGTATCCATGGGACAGGTATATTTACTTACATTTACCATGAACATCAACCAAATGCTGGTAAATATATACCATATATGGATGGTATGGGTTATAATTTCCATTGAATCCGACAGATTGTGAAGGTATTTTTTCGGGTCATCAGGGCTTATGGCTTGAGGAACCACTTGCTGGACCACTTCACCGGGCCTTTTGAGCAGTCCGCAGATGGCTGATTTCAATGGGAAACAACATCCTAAACTAGCTGTGTGAATAAGAAACGGAAATCTAGCATGCCGTGAAAAAGTAAGGGATAAACCCAGAATCATTCCATTGTATGTTTTTCTTCCGGAACGTGCAGGAAAACATTCCAATAAGTCTTACATTGTTTTTCCCGGTGCACCGGGGCCGAAATCTGAGAATGAAATGGATATGACGGAATGAATGGGAAACAACACATCTTCCAACTTTGATTCCTGAGTAGTTCCATGCCACGAATGCCAGCCCTGAAATTCATTGAAGTTCTCGAAGGAGATAGCCAAAAACAAATGTGATAAAACAAATGAATCGTTTGATTTTTCCGCCAACCAAATGCCACCAAAAAAAAAAACATACACGTATTGACCGAAAATGAATGGCATGAAAATCCACGAATCTAACTCCAATGATGTTTTTTGCCAAACGATGGCCGGACGGAATATCCAAACCAAATTCCGGATAATTTTGGATAAATCATATATGATAAATTTGAAAACATACGGATTGTTGCTTTAGAAAAAGGGCGGTTTCTACAATGTTTTACATAGTACATGCAGCAAATTACATATTAAATTCCTAAACGTTGTGGCCAATTGAAACATCATCTTGTGTGAACGTTCGATAATCATCCAGTTAACACTCTCCTGTGAAGAATGCGTGAACACCCGTCCCCCCCAGATTCCGGCAAGTGTGTGGCACTTTTTGGTTCCCCTTGTTCCTGCGTTTGGCACAACACGTTTGCAACGGCATCGGTTGATTCAAAAACACAAAATACAAAAAAAATATCGAGGCAAACAAGAGTGCATTTTAATGCAATTTATGAAATGTTCGCTATGATATTTTTAAATGCTTGCCCCTCACTTAATGATTCCAGGAACGGCTCCGAAATCTTGCAACAATTATCATGTTTTCAAAACCGATATTGTATACACAAAAGGATGGGTGCTCGTAGACAATGGTGGGCCATTTCATCAGATGTTGGCGCAAAGTCGATTGCAAATCCCACGAAATCATTGCATACATTCATACATTGAGCAAATTCAACGTCATATCCGTATGTAACTGCAAACCTATGACGTCCACTGATCAAATTACACCATCATAAACAATGAACGTAAACGAACATGCTAATGAAATCCCAGCATGCACCATTGATATTCCACCATGCACCATTCGAGATTGCAATGGAATTATTGACATGCATCGATCCTTTTTACATTCCCATATTTCCTTTTCCCGCCGTCGAAAAAAACGTGCCGGTCCTCCACATCGTGCGGCGGTGGCGACATCACAAAAAATCACGCACCACTATGTTTTCGATGTTCGTTTCATTTTTTGATGTTCCATTTATTTAGCAATATTTAGCACATGCGTGGCAAAACGACCCATTCCGGACGATGTTGCGTTCAAAAATGAAACACCTAAGACAGGAAGAACGCGAATTTCACAATACCCTTTCCGATGTGAAACAAAAGCATGCAACAGTTAGCATCATTCATCCGATGTATGATTTTCTATATTGTCCAAACAAACCATGCAAAAAAGTAAAACATGGCATTGTTGTTCACTTAATTGTCATTCGTGTTCGTGTTTTTGGAACTTCTCATATGTCCGTATGCGTGCCTCTAAGTTGAAAATGGCACGACTGAACCATAACAATTGTAACATCAAATCTGCACTGTGGCAAATATTCATGCACACATCATACAAACTAAAAAAATCGTTTGTCTATCATGGACGACCCATTGTCCGGCATACAAAGCAAAGACCCGAAACAACCTATGCAAAATCATTGGTCCATAATCAACACGTTGATTCGACACAACAAAATGGACACATTACAAAATGTAAAGTGGCACAACCAAACACACCGATGCAAATGTTCAGCATGTTCATGGGTAAAATACAGGTTTGGTTCTTCACACCCCTGTTGAAAACACTTGTTGACGTGATCACAAACGAACCTTGCCACAATGATGGCATCCATGTGCGTAATTGGTTGGCTCGCTGGCAAATTAATGGCTAAGAAAACCTTGGCAACGTTCGGGTGTGAGAACGCATGGGGCACCCAAACATATGTACCAGTAGCATACAAACGCTTGCGGATGTGAAAATATTTTTTTTTTTGTGGCGGGGCCGATGCGCTCTCATGTACAAACTTGGGAAATGGCGTACAGACCTGTCATTTCCCACCAAGTTTGAGTCTGAGTTCGCATGCCGAAAAGGCAGCCCACTTTAGGGCGCGAACCAGGACAAAAAGTCCGAGGATATAAACAACCTGTGAGACGAATTCGACTACTGTGTACAAAATTTGATGAAATTGTCCGCCTCCAATCCACCGGTCAGCATCTGTAGCCACCTCCTTCCAATCACGCCAATGCTTCAATCGAGAAAATTGTTCAAATTTGGTCGTCCAATTCATTGCTGGACGTCCCAAAGGTCCTCTTCCAGAAGGTTGCCAATGTAGCATCCGGCGTGCCCAACGTTCGTGAGGGAGATTCATGATATGGCAGGCAAATTTCCAATGTTCAGAAGCGCAAATTTCTGCCCATTTTTTCCTGTGATATGTTCCCACGACTTCTCGCACACGTTGATTCCAGATATGCCAGAAACAACTAAATCGAACTTGTGCCAGAAAAAATCAATGAAGGCATGTGAGCGGCGAGTTTTAAAGGTGCTGTGGCACTGGAAAAAATGTACGGAATCCCTCCACCTCGTTTTTGATTTTTTTCCTCAAGTTTTGGCATTTTTGCATCATGAATGGTTTCGTTTTGATCTCGTTTTGTTCATTAACATGGACCTATCTCACTTTTAGCGTCCCCCAATCTTGTTTTGATGTCGTTTTGCGGGTGAAAACAACATTTGCTCAAACCCTGCTATACGCGACTTTGTTTTCTCATGAAAAAAATCATTGCAGTTGCTCCGTGAGTTGCGTCTTTTATTTCCGTAAAATTGAGGGGCCGGATCGCTTGTAGACGTCCAAAGACGCCCCCCGCCTCGTGTAAGTGATGTTAGTCACTAAAAATAAGGTTCCTATGGTTCCTTGAAAAATTGTGACCTCGTTTTCCAATGCTGGGCTTGTTTCAGGTGCCTGATGAATTTGAAGTGCTAGTGGAAGATGGTGGGAAGGAAACTCCTCTTTTTCTCTGCCCATTACGGAGTGCACACAAAAGCAGTGATGTGGAAGGCTGCCTACCCGGAAGCCTAGGGTGAAACTTCCGGACCTCGTTTTATTATTATTTTTTTAAAAATTCGTTTTAGTACAGCTTGAAAAACCGGCAGAAACAACAAATATCAACAACGCACAAATTTGCCGCAAAAAAAAATAAAACAAACCCTTCAAATACTACTTTTTCTGCGTATGGCAGCAGACACAGGCAACCAGAGTCTAGAGTCAGCCGGGGGGGCCATACAAACAAGTGTGTGGAGGCTGTAACACCATATGCAACTGGCATGAAAGTAATACAAATCACTCACCAATCTTTTGGGCACCTCTTTTGATAGAAATCTCCTACCTCGTTCCCATACTACTTCTTGTGTTGGTGGAAAAAAATGTTTCCAGCCTTAAGCTGTTTCTCTCTTTAGCAAACAAGGGCGGTTGCTCACGTGATGGTACGGTGTTTTCCTTCCCACGCAGTGCGATACATCCAATCACAATCCGTGCCTTCACATCCGATGTTTCCGGCGCGGCTCCTGCCCTTGGCAAATGTAGAGCCAAATCTGCTAATAAATGATTGATGGCACCCTTCGTCGGACAGCGGGCACACCGCCAAATTTTTAATTTACAACACTGCATCTTCTGAGAACCGTGCACCCAGTGGCATACTTCTGTGCCACGCAGTTGCCGCATTGCTCTCTGATTTTTTTCTCTGCACCGACGCGTTTGCAAATGCAGTGTCTGTGGCAAGGCGCATTTGGTGAACAGACTTGGGTGGCCTTACCAAACCGGCTTGTAAGGAGGAGTTGGTTGGTTGGATGCATTACTGAGCATGGGAAAGCGACGCTTTAATTTTTTTACATTGTGATACTTGTTTTCAAACATACATCAACCGTTTTGTTCATTTGCATTTACTCAGGCCGCGTTCTCTCTTGATATCCTCGCAGTGGGGGACTGCACCCGCAAATCTTGCGTGTTCAATGATGTGGAAAGAGGTGGGGGTGGTTGATTGAGCTGGGCGGCCCTACGCTACCAATTTTATAGTCAGTTCCGTTCTGGGATGCATTTGGCAGAGGTGGCCGCTTTCCGTGAAACCATGCGCATTTTTTTAAGCAGAATAGAATTAAAATGTTGGTTAACAAACCCTGTGAATAACTTGGTTCGTTGGAAATTGTTCTTTTCTCCTGGTTACACTTGCACCGGTTTCCACGCAAGTGGGGAACATACAAATAACAATTTCTTTGAATTGTACACTAATAACACTACTTCCTTAAGTTTTCGGAGATTCAAACTATAAAAATAACTGTTTGCCCAACCGATACAGCAGGCGCCTGAAAACGTACTGTTTTTACTATGTTTCTTCAAGGGGACGGGCAAATTTTGCAGCGAATTCCTAAATGCACACTGATCTATCTGCCTCAGAAATTATGCACACGTTATTTTGGAAGATTTTTGATCGACACACATAATCCACATACACTGTAATTCTTTGATGTAACGCTCCAGCCCTTTGTTGCTGAAAACCTGATGCAACATTACACCACGGAGATGTTTTCTTTGAAACCCTTTCTTTTTTGTTGACGCCCCCTTTCTCTATTTTTATTTCCTCGGCTATATTTGGACCCCATCCGTGGCCCAGGGGTGGCCGTTGGCCCCTCAAGCTTTGCCTTTGTGACTGCATTTGTTTGTGCCTTTGTTTTGATAGCGGCATCTGTATTTGCTTTGGTCTTCCAACTCGTCGGTGCATTTTCCTTTGTTCAACAACGTGGGATGCTAGTGCTGCTAGGCGCAACAGGTGTTTTGCCGTTGCACATGTTGTTGTTGTTGTTGTTGTTGTTGTTGTTGTTGTGGTTGTGGTTGTGGTTGTTGTTGTTGTTGTTGTTGTGGTTGTCGTTGTCGTTGTTGTCGTTGTGGTTGTTGTTGTTGTTGTTGTTGTCGTTGTGGTTGTTGTTGTTGTTGTNTTGGCTGTTGGCTGTTGGCTGTTGGCTGTTGGCTGTTGGCTGTTGGCTGTTGGCTGTTGGCTGTTGGCTGTTGGCTGTTGGCTGTTGGCTGTTGGCTGTTGGCTGTTGGCTGTTGGCTGTTGGCTGTTGGCTGTTGGCTGTTGGCTGTTGGCTGTTGGCTGTTGGCTGTTGGCTGTTGGCTGTTGGCTGTTGGCTGTTGGCTGTTGGCTGTTGGCTGTTGGCTGTTGGCTGTTGGCTGTTGGCTGTTGGCTGTTGGCTGTTGGCTGTTGGCTGTTGGCTGTTGGCTGTTGGCTGTTGGCTGTTGGCTGTTGGCTGTTGGCTGTTGGCTGTTGGCTGTTGGCTGTTGGCTGTTGGCTGTTGGCTGTTGGCTGTTGGCTGTTGGCTGTTGGCTGTTGGCTGTTGGTGTTGGTGTTGTTGTTGTTGTTGTTGCTGTTGTTGTTGTTGTTGTTGTTGTTGTTGTTGTTGGTGTTGGTGTGGCTGCTGCTATTGTTGTTCTCTTCCGCCCAACTGATACTTTTCCGTCAGTCGACAGTCAACCAACGAAAAGGAATCCCTAAAAAACAACAGGCCGAAGCAAAAACCCAAGCCATGAAACACTTCAAAGATACAATGGGAACCCACAACCTTCATGTTTGTTCATGTTGTTTTCCATATTTTTGGGGCTTAGAACTTTAGAACCTTCCTCTTTTGGGGTCTTTAAAGGTATGAAGTTAACTTGGTCACCAGTTAGCTCCTACACGACGAAATGACACCAAGTGGCAGGGGTCAAAAAGGAGCAGTAAGCAGGTCACTTTGTGAAGCGTAGATGGGAGATTCGGGAGGATCAAAATGATTTTAAGCAAAGGCTGGTCACTGGAAGAAGAAACTCAGGATGATTCGCACCGTAAAAATCAACGTCAAGAGCAGAGTGTAAATAAAACCTATAGGACCTACAGGAGGTCAAAACCGAGGAGGTCAAAAGAACAACGAATAATAAAATAAAAAGTCCAGACGTCCAAAAACAAAAAGGACTGCAAAATTACCGTGTTCTTATTTGTTTAGGCACTGTTCATGTTCAACAAGAGAACCAGCACCTCTACAAAAAGGAAACTCCACCTCTACCAAAATGCTAATCGATGCAGAACTATTTCAAAACAAAAACCTCAAATGTCTACAAACAGGATGTGTGGATATTCCAACCTCATTGTTTCTTACTTCAAACAACTCTAAGGAAAACAACAACAACTTACCACGGAGCACACACTGATGACATGTTTTGAACATCCCATTGATCGGTTGGATTCGCGGATATCGCTAATACCGCTAATCCCACGTCTCGAATTCGATCATACAAATTTTACGAGGGGATTCAAAAAGCTTTAAATATACAGGCCCAACAAAAAAACGAAGGTAGCAGGTTCTTTTGCGAAAGTTGAAAAATGGCATATCCCGCAGCTAGCTGTTGAAATCAACTGTTGGACATTTATGAAATGGCTTTCTGCTTGCTGTTTGAAGTTTCCAGGCGCCTGGGGTCCCATGTTTTCCTTCTTTTTGTGCATTGTTGCGATGCAATGCTCGGGTCACATGTCACAACGGTACCAAGGTCCTTGGTTGAAGCCTATCAACACATGAAGCTTTAAAACCCCTTCTCAAGGGTTCCAGTTTACAGTCTAGCAGTTTAGCCTATACAGTTACAGGGTTGGTGAAGTTAGTTACAAAGCATTTCAATGAAACGAACCAACCCTTCCAACCCTTCACCACCTACTCTTAAAAACCATTGAAAAACAAAGGTGACTATAGACTGTCGGAGTTTGCGATGCTGTCCCGCAGTGGTGCCGAAGGGTGGCAGCTGGAGATATTCTATAGATGTTTCAACTGTTCCTGCTTCTATTTTTTGTTTGCATCGAGTTTGCTTGCACTTGAATCCACTTCACTTTCCTGGAGGCAATGTTAACTGTTTGCATTTAGGCTGTGTGTTGTTGGCTCTCACTTTTGCATCCCATCCTTTCCGAAGACCACGTCGTGACGCTAGAAACGCAATGTCCGTTCGCCTGTGCCCGATGGGAGGTATCAAAAACGATACCATGAGCGTCGCGGTCCGCCTTCTCTCAAACGGTAGGTACTACGGTACTGCACTCTACGTCCAAAAGTCAGCAAGCCATGTCAACGTGTCATAAAGTATCTTAGATATTCATTTCCCATGGGTCAGTCCAGTCAACCGAACAGTTTTTTGCCAGTCTTTACTACTACTCAGGGGCCAAAGTTTGATCTTTTTAAACTTTCTCGGAATTGTTGAAAAACTACCTTCAAAAAACAACAAAAAACTACAAGTCGAGAGATTTTTTGGCTTCAAGAACTTGAATCACCAGTAACACCTGTTTGTGATTCTTTGCTTTCTTTGTGATTCTTTGTCACATGCGTCAGTCGTTTAACAACCACTCCCCCTTCTGGCCGTGACACAACTACAACCTCGAGATCCGGATTCCATATCGACACGACGAGTAAAGGGGTATTGTCGTTCTAGAAGATGGTGCGAAAAAGTCAATTTGCCAGGTGATCTCCCTTGACGATCGGTATTAATGAACATGCACAACTCACTTCATGATTAAAATAACAGGAAAATACCTCTCCACTTTTGAGAAGGTGGATGGAGAGGGGAGCCTTCCAAAGATCTGACCAAGATCTTGGAGTCATGCTGATTGACGGTGGCATTATCCCGTTTCATGTACCGTTCTCGTGCTCGAACGTAACGCGGCGTTTCACGAGCTTTTACCGATGCTTCTCGTTGTCGCTTGCAGCCGGTTTTTTTGTTTTGCGACGGGGGCGGGGGGGGTTGAATTCACGCATCGTGTCGATGTCTCGAGTCTCGATGGGTGGATTTAGTACTACCCTCCGTATACGAACGAATACTCCGGCCCCAGCAGCACTGTTCAACCAAACATCGCAAATCGCAGCCTCGTTTTGTCTCCTTTTTTGAAGCCGCATTCACGGACGGATAGATTTGCCGGCCCGTTGGCCAGCCAACTATAACTTCCAGCAATTCCAGGGCTCTGAGAGAATGAAAACAATGGCAACTTCCCACTGATGTTTTTGCCAAATCCTATATCATTAATAGGGGCATCAGAGTTCATGAAGAACATCCTGGCACCACCTTTAAGGGTTTCAATAAAAGGTCACTTGATTTATAAATGGGATATTTACGTATATTTACGTACCAACCACATGATGACACCCAACAATTTGTTCCATTGATCCTTACAGAATTTTTGTCTTATTTTGTGAAGGTTTTGAACTGGTTCCCCTGAGCCCTTTGTCATGGGGCATGACGATGATTTTTCATATACAAACAAAAAGTCAATGTATGGTATATTAACCTACATTATGACATTTGGTTGATGTTTATGGTACATGCAAGCAAATATACCAGTCCCATGGATCCGATAGGATACACAAACAATCAATGGCCAGGACTATCCAGCCTTGTACAGAGAATAGTATTCCACCCTTCATACCATGATGAGGATGGGGTTGGAGACCCCAAACATACTCTGACAATGTGATTGGATCCCTGGCAAATGCATGATGTGTGTGCGTGTGTTACCTGCATGAAAATAAACCCCTGGAGACTACCCACTTGCAAGTAAACCTGAGTTTGGCAGGTCCTGCGATATACTACTAATGTATGATATGGTATGAACAATTCTAAATACCATCTGTGAAACTAATAGCTAACGCCCCTGAAAATGGATTGTTGGAAGACAACAATAAGTTTTCTTTTGGGGGCAAGTTGGCCTAGTTTCATGGGATATTTTAGTTTTCTGGGGTGTAAATACAATTTAAGGTTGGTTATATAAATATAAATATATTATCTATATTTACACCCTAGAAACTTATATATCTATATATTTACACCCATCTTTGTTACAATCCCCATTGCAAATGGTAAGCTTTTTGTGAAACGCTTGTTTCCAAGCCCAATTTTCTTGGATCTCAGACATGTGCAGGTCAATGGAAAGACCTTGATGCCCCCTAGGTGAAGCTAGCCAAAAAGGTTACACCTTGGGTTGTCCCCCCTCCCAGGATGCCAGTGGTTTAATAAAGTTTAGGTATGGATCCCCAAACCTAAAAATATAACAAATCCTGGTGGGTGACAATTGCATCATGTAATCCGGGGGACAACCCAAGTGTTACACCCGTGAAGTTTAACAATCTGCCCCTGAACAGTGATGGTTGGAAGCTCTCTTAAAAGTGGATGGCTTCAACTGCAATTGAAACACATGACATTGGTCAACTTGGATCATTTCCCAGGTTTCGCGGTGAACATTTAAAAAAAATGCTTGAAGCCACCGGTAGTGGATGGGTGTTACAAAGAATTGACAAACCATTGCGTTGAAACTTCCCTCATTTTTCATCGAATCATTCCATCAGAGCCGGCCGTCGGGCGCGACGGTAGATCGCGGATCCAACAAAGGATCCTCAGACCGAGGTTTTTTCAGCGCCTGCCGGGGGAACACACAAGTTATCTGAAGAAAATTATCGTAGATCACGTGGGTAGATGTATAATTAATATAGCCCTAAGAATCATGGGATCTCAAAACTAGGGGTTTGGAGATCCCTAAACCCTGCTACACAGATCTAAACCCCTCTATAGGAGGGTCCAATGATTCTCAGGGAGTAATTATATATCATACCTGCAGAGGATTTTGAACAAATGGACAGATCCAATGGTTTCCTTTTGTTTCCAGCTATATTCAACACGTCCATGGGGTTTCGAGACACACTTGTCAGGCCGCGAGATTTCCCCCAAACATGTCTAGACGTCTTGTGATATAAGTAAGCACATATTTACATATATAGACCATCTGCTGGGATTGATTGTTGACTTTCCCAAAACTAAAAGTACATCCAAACATAGGTTAAACGGTTCATCTAAACCAAGTTTCTTCAAAGCGACCTCGTTTGGACCCACAAGTCGTGGCCTTTTGGACCCTTTTGGGGTTTACATGACCTCTGTTTGGGATCCTGTTTGCGAGGGGGTTCTTCATTCGAATCTGCCGGCCGTTTTGATCTTCACTTTTTTTTTTACGCGGCACACCGGGCACCTTTTTATGGCTCTGTACATCTGCCGGCGCTTCATGGGCGGTGATGGATTCCGGGATGGTGTTATTTTTCCACAGAAAGGCTAGGAGCTTCCTACAGACTTGAGTCATGTAGCCAACTTAATACGATTAGATACAAGATATCCCAAAACAACCTGGGGATGTATAAAACTTAGGTAAATAATGGGATAAAATGACTATCCTTATCAACTGGTTAGCCGGATTTCTGAACCATCAACAGTAGCATAAATATATACATGTAGAGAGAGAGAGAGAGAGGATCCTTTCTGACCTTTAAGTTTCCACTGGTACCGGCAAAATTGAGGGTGACATCCCCAAAGCTTCTGTGGAAAAAAAGGCTATTAGCAACAAATACCTGGACCCTCCAAGGGGTGTCAAATAGATGGTAATGGGTGCCACTAAACGACCCCTTAGGGTTCAAACACCATCCATTGGAGGGTGCTGGTAGATAATTAAAGATGTAAATTTATATAGTCTCTAAGGGACTCCATACATGTCCTACGCTGGGAAAAAGACAAATCATCGTCAAAAAACTACGCCTGAACGAAGAGACACGTCACCTCCTGCGAGATGAATCAAGGTTATCCTGGATGAATCTTCTTGTGAACTTTGAGATCGGCGCAAATAAAATATGACCCAGAACTAATGGACGCATGGCAGCAAGAGGTCTAGTCTATAACTTTTTACCTATCACGTTCATCTTCAGAACTCCTACAAATAATATATCTTTCTGAATTCATCAGCTTTTTGTATCTCCCATTTGGAAAAAAAACACCATTGATTGCTGACGCCATCCCCTTTTCACAAACGCCCCTACCTTTATTTGCTTAACCATTTTCCTTCTAGAAAAGGCATGCACCATAAGTTGAGCGAAACGGCTGCTGCTAAACGCCGCCCTAAAAGTCGGAACTCGAATGCGAGAACTCACTGAGGCTATCAGAGAACTCCGCATTTTGCCTCTCGAAGAGATGATATGGATGTTTCCGAAAATGAGGGATACCCCAAAATGGATGGTTTATAATGGACCTATTAAAAATGGATGATTTGGGGGTAGCCCTATTTTCGGAAACATCCACGTACTTGAACGGCCCAAAAAATTGTGTGAGGACCCGGTTTTCTTTCTGCAGAGGCGGACCTATCGTTTCAGTGGTGGTTGAAAAATCTATTTGAAGATGTTTCTATAGTGAAATTTGATGATTTCTCCCCAAACGGTGAACATCTAAAGTGGCTTGGAACTACCACCGTGTGCTACCTATGCAAATTTGGATTCGCCTTTCCAAAATTTGAGATGGCCTCATTTAATTCTGCAAAGTGCTTCATCCCATCAAAACGTGCATTTTCTTATTGTTTTTTTCTGAGATTTAATAAAAAACACAAAGGATTCAGGGAGTGCGTTTTGACAGGCTAGATATGTTCAAAGTGGTACACTCCACCCTCAAGAGATGCCAGTATGGAAAGCTGTTCAACCTTTAGCCCGAACAATTCAGGCGTATACGATCCTCTATGATACTAGATGGCTATCTATATTGTGTCAGTTTTTGGAGTGCAGTTGGTTGGTGTCATTCCCGAAACCAGATCAGTATGTGATTTGGAACTGTGTGTTGGTGATGTTCACCCCGCATGTCATTGAGATACAGCGTTGGAACGAAAAACAACATGGCATTGATCCGGAGTTCCAATGAGACAATTTCAGGTACACCCCGGAAAACTAACATGACAATGGAAAAACAACCATGAACGAAGATGTATCCCATACCAGCAATGGTGATTTTCCAATGTCGTGCTAGTTTTCAGTGGTGGAAACCTTGGAATTGGCATATCAACATGGATTGAACATGATTTTTCAGCCTTGCCTATACTTACCATTTGACAATCCATGACGACCGTTGTGTTTTCCTATCCTTTTTTTACCATGGAAACTCCTATCTTTCGGGCCGGGGAAAAACTCTCAAAACGATATGGATCGACAGAGGTTCCATCTGCCAGGTTAAACAGCTCCTTCCGGGAAAATGGTGGGACACCCCTTGGGATGGAGGGCCCCGGCCTGCTGTTTAACACCCCCAGGGCACTGTAAAATGGGGACATATCCAATAAATATGCCTTATATAAGGTGTATAAAGGGTTGCCCCCATCCCAAGGGTTTTCCCACCATTCTTCTTATGATCAGCCGATTGCTGCAAGACTTTCATATGTTCATCCTCTACACTTCCAAGTCTTGATGGGGCTATGAACTCTTAAATGGTTGACCCCGAGTTACCTGGGTCAACTTTGAATCAATTGGACTTATGAAAAAAAACAGAGAGAAATCCCTGGCTTTGCTGGGGTGATTTAAAAAAAAAACACACATAATATGTCCCCAAACAGTATGTCAATACTGTTGATGGAAGAAATCCTGCACCAGTTGATGAGTCGCTTATCCTATTATCTACATGGTTTTACACATCCCATGTGGTTTGCCTGATTGCTTCCATCAACAGTAGTGAAACCAACCGGTCATCCCAGGGTATGTTGATGCCCCCATCCTGGCAATGCTGGCTTGCCACGGCTCCTCACCCTCCACCAGAGCGGGGCATGCTCGATCTGGCAGGATGGGATCTGGGAGCTTTTTTCTTCAGAGAAACAATGAGACTGCATCTTCCTTTCCTTGCATGAAGTTAGTTGAACCAGTGGTCACGTTTTCTTCCCAAATATTGCTTATTTTTCTTGCAACCTGAAAAAAAAAACATGCACAGAAAAAAGCAACAAAAAATAACAATCGTCAAAAGCAACGTTTTCAACTCCCGCTCCAGCTTCGACTCTATAGCCAAAAGGGCATGAATTTCACTGGAACCCAATAAGCCCACTCTTCCAGTTGGGTTTCCTCCTATCATAACAAAACCACCCATACTGTTGATAGAAGAAATCCTGCACCACCTGGGATGTATAAAACCTTGTAACTAATGGGATAAACTACCAACCTCAACTGGTGAGCCGGATTTCTGAACCATCAACAGTACCAGGTGGGGAATTTCTCATCTGCCAACAGTGATACCTTTGAAAAGGGGGGGAGGGGTCCAGCCATTTATCTTTTTGGAGACTTCCTAACTGCACTTCCAAATCCAAGGCATATCTGTCACACAGAAAGCAGAGGTTCGAACATGGCCCACCCGGAAGATTCCGGGAAGACTAGCTATGGCTGCTGCTATATGAACTTGAACAAAATCCAGCCGGGCCACTCAGGAAACACATCTTCCATATTCTTCCATAATTGTTTTTCACCATGCAGCACTTGGTGCGAATTGCTTCCTCTCATAGACCCCAAGAACCAAGGTTGACATTGCGGGGGGGGGGGGGGGTACCCTTAGATTCCCATGATGTGTGCCAAGTGGACGTTCTTGAACAACTGGTTGGTGCTTTCAACCCAATTTGAACAAATAT
Organism: Breviolum minutum Mf 1.05b.01; assembly: GCA_000507305.1. Lineage (NCBI taxonomy): Eukaryota > Dinophyceae > Suessiales > Symbiodiniaceae > Breviolum > Breviolum minutum. Next base: position 23,891 of record DF239669.1, read on the forward strand.
GTTCCAAATGATCGATCATTTTCCCCAAAGATTGGGGTGAACATAACAAGTAGTTGAAACCACCCAACTAATAATGGTTTCTTATAATCCTTAAATAACTGGCTGGGTTGTTTTTCATCCCCTAATGGTTGAGTATATCCCCCCCCAGAATGATGCCCTTAGTTTTCCTGACTTCGGTTACCCCCGAAAAACCCACCTCCCGCATCATAAAGGCCACGGATCTGCTGGGCATCCGCAGCAACCCCAAAGATCTGGAAATCAGACATGTAACCCCAGGCTTCCTTGGGAAGCAACGGTCACGACTCCAAGCGTCTCACCTGTTTGGTTTGGGGCCCGGTGGTTTGGGAGTTTGGTATCCCTGGGTCCCTGGGTCATTTTCGGGGATGCCAAATATCCAAACCAGCAGGAGCCAAACCACCAATTAACCATTAAGCTGATTAAATCTGATTAAATTCAAACAAAAATAACAACTGTACAAACACTGAGTAAGGGGCATTGATCCTACACTTTGTTTTAGCATTTTGGCACTACAGAATGATCCAGTTGTGTACTGTAATTTTTGTAGGTGTAATCAAACAATATATTGGCCATAGGAATATATTTGTGTATATGTATGCTGCACCGTAAGGCCTACAATGAAACATGCATGAAAACACATGCATAAAACATGGCTAATGTTCCCCAAGACACTCGGCATCCACGAGAATTGCCAACCACACCAATGGTACCACGTGCGCGGCCACGTTTCATACCCAAAGATTGACCGTCCACGTAGTACCTGGAAAAAAAGAAACATGGAAAACATACTGAGGCATCTTAATGAAGAATCACTTCAAAAAACGACATTGAAAAGCAAAAACAACAACAACCACAACGACAACAACAACGACAACGACAACCACAACAACAACAACAACAACAACAACAACAACAACAACAACAACAACAACCACAACAACCGCAACNATATTACCGTATATATATATATATATTGCAAAAACAACTCTGAGGAATGTAAATAAATGTAAATATGTTCAATAAACATATCACTAGTAGCCTAATGTATACAATTCATTTACATACGGCATGTCTGCCTTAATTAAAAAAAACACATCTATATCTATATCGATCTATATACATTACACACGTAAGCCCATGGCATCTTCATGAAGCCCATCTCATCCTCCCCACGTATCCCCCTGGATTTCCCGAAGACGGGGCACGTGGTACAGCGACCGGAGGCCACTACTGCGATATGATGCCATCCAGGCGTGAGATCACGAGCGTTGAAACCTGCGTGACTGAGGAGGGTTCGGTTCAACCAACCAACCCCAACCCCACCACCTTGAGATACCCCCGGGTTCCAAATAATAACTGGTTGGTGTTTTGTAAAACCCATCTCAAAAATATGAGTCAAAATGGGAATCATCCTCAAATTTCGGGGTGAAAATAACAAAAAAATGAAACCACCAGCTAGATAAGGGTTTAACAGAAAAGGCCTTATTTTTTGGGAAGCCAATGGTTAATATAAGCAATGATAAGTAGCCTTAGTTCTGGGGGGGAGGTATGTCAGAAAAGGTTTGATTGAACAGTCGTGAGTTACGATAGGTCGAGAGGAAACGAGTCTAGTCGTGAAACCATCCATTTTCAAGGGCTTTTTGGCTGCTAGTTTCAGGGAGGATACGTAGTCTACCCAACTTCGGTTGTAGATTTCCCTGAGCAAATCAGCATCTGCCCAATGAAACTGGAAAACCGCATAGGAAAGGAACCTCGTCTTCCTCTCCCGATTTTTCAGGTGCGAGCTGGGTATGTTTCTATGGGACAATTCGGAAAGCTCGGAGAGGCATCCAATGGAAATCAAACAAAAATGCACCCAAATATTAGATCCTGTTTTGAACTTCCTAAATAATATATAGGGCAATTTTTCGCAAGTTGGAAGCTTTAAATTTTCAAAATAGGGCAGTTGAGGGATTGAGGTTCACTACTGGACGGGGAGATTTCTGCCCTGGGTTTGATTGGTTCCCACTTAGTTAGTCTCTGAATTCATCACGGAAAATTTGTTGAAAAATATATCAAGGGGTTAGTGGAAAAAAAAGGAGCCCAACATCCCACAAATCCTGAAGAAATGGGTTGTATATTATACCCTAAGAATCATTGGACCCTCCTATAGAGGGGTTTAGATCTGTATAGCAGGGTTTCGGGATCTCCAAACCCCTAGTTTTGAGATCCCATGATTCTTAGGGCAGTTTCTTTGATGTGGGTTGATGTTGGAAGAAGGGCCATCATCTAGGTCTCAAAAGTCATGCACCCGCCTTCAATGAAGGAATTGCTGTTGTAGTTCCTCAGTGGGATGACAGGGATCATAAAATTCAACCACTCTTGGGCAGCTTATCATATCTCAAACATGTTAAGACCGAACTTGAAAAACCAAAAGATGAAACTATTGGGTTTACCATGCAAATTCCCCAACAAAAACCTATGAACTTGTGGAGAATCCATGTAAACTTCTTTGATATTCATGTTCCTATGTGGGAGCCGAAAAAAACAGCCTGAACATCAAGTTTTGTTGGTGGCCTTCGCATCATGTTTTGCGTGGACCTGGCATCAATTGCACTTTAACTTCTATGGAATGTGTCTAAAAAAACTCGGGATTTTTCTCCTCTAAATCGCCAGAAAATGACTCATTGATTAATAGCTAAAGAAATGAATGGCTGGAATCTCAGAAAGGAAATTCATCCTTCGAAACCTTCAAAACCTTTGAACTTTTTTTAGGTTCCACATTTCATGTTCGAAAAACGCTTAGTACCAAACCATTGGATTTTTTGGGGCAACTCATTCTGAGGTTGAACATCCCAGATACTGTATATACTACTCGTACCTTGGAGAAAAGAAAATAACTTGCAAAACATTTACCACAACAAAACACAGCTACCCTCCCCCTTCAATGTTACCTAGGGACATACATTTTAATAAAGGAAACAAATATATACATTTTATAGGGCGGGGATCATTCTGGGGGTGATCACCATACAGTATCTAAAATCAACATTTTGGACGTACTGTGGGCGGGGATTCCTTTTACATCAACCCTCCATACCTGGACTGGTTCCTAAAAGGCGTCAATTCACCATCCCCTTGGGGGGTATAATTGGCACTCCTTGGAAGGTGTTGGTGTAGTAAATAAATGAGACATGAGAACCTTTGGAATATTTACCGACCCATGGATGGTTGAATTATGGCAAAGGAAAATATACCATCATGGATCCTAGTACCAAGAATGCTTTCTTGAAACCTCCTGGTTGAATTTGAGGTACCTGACACTTCTGGTCATCCTGACATTTTTGGAGCGAGGTTCCCTAACTTTCCACGAGCCATGATCACCGCAATGAGCTCTTGGGAATTTGGTGCATCTGCGGTGACACGCTGGTGCCGATGTTGTTCTATTTTTGGGGATAGGTTTCCTTCTTTCGGCCACTTGTTCTATCAACGTGCCAGGAATTTGGATCAGTTTGGGGCATAGTCAGCAGCATCTGATATAATAAAACAAGTTGTAAAACTAATTCCCATTGTCACCTTGTCCTTGGATGGCTTTGAACAAAGCACCAAACATTAAAAGAACAGTCCAAGTGAGCAGTCCTAAAAACAATCCTGTTGACATTTCCTTGTACTCATTGATTCATATGGGTGTTTCCGAAAATAGTGGTACCCCCAAATCATCCATTTTAATAGGGTTTTCCATTATTTTCACCATCCATTTTGGGGTATATACCATCATTTACGGAAACATCCATATAGGAATCCTTATAATGGCTTATTTTCACTGGCACTGCTCAAGTCACCTATGCCTGGGGTCTTCTTTTTGGGTCATCACAACGATTGATTGGGATTCAATCTTCAGGTCTTGGCCTCACTCACGTCGTTTCCCCAGGTTTTTGAGGCAACAATTTGAACAAAAAACTGTCGATTTCGGGTGGGCCGGATTCATTTCCTCCCTGTAGCATCTGTTTGCGAACATTTCCCCAACTATACCCTCTGGTAAACTGACATAGCAAAGGAATATCCACATTTTCAATACGAAATACATCTCCAATCCGGGTCCATTTTCCAGCCAGCTATGTTTTTGTTGATCTCCGAAGTGTACTGTAACTCTTTCGGAGGCCAGACATCCTATCCCAAAACCGACGTTTTCATTCCGCTATCTATTTGCTCGATCCGAGTAGTCATATGTAGTCATGAGGTCACCGGTGGTCAGCGGATCCGAGTTTGGAATTGGGGGTCCCAGGTGGCCAAGTGGGTGGGAAAAAAGCACAACGTGAACGGGAACAGAGATGTGACCAAACTCGGTAGTGTCAACTTATCAGTAGTAGTTATTCATTTGGTGAAAATGAAGGATTCCAATGACTTCATGAAATTTTAAAAAATGCATTAGCAGAATTGGCTTGGTTATAGTTCATTATGCATCCTTGAAATCCGACTTCCTGAAACTCCCCAAATCCTAGTTGTCTGAGAGATTCTACCAAAAACACATCTCTTTTCTCCTGCTGAGCAGGTCCTGCATTCCGTAACCAGCTGCCTATTTGGGTTAGCTACAATCAAATGGTTGTCAAATTAAATCATCTCACTTAAAGGTATGAAAGATTTCACATCTTTGAAGCTGCAAGCATTGCAGCAAAGGCCCATTCATGTAGGAACAAACTATATAATTAAAAAAAACAATTTACGCAACGGAAAGACGAAAAAAAAAAAAACAGAAAACTATCCACAGATAAGCCAATAATTGTCCATGTCCTGGATAATCATCACATGTTGTCATCATCATCATCATCATCATCATCATCATCATCACCAACCTTCAAAACCCACAAAACCGACCAAGGTTGGAGCACTGACCAGCACACCTACAAGGTCGCGATACGTATGATCTCCAACATCAATTGGGGCCAGTGTCCAAACGGAAATGGTCCACTCCTGCGGGTTGATGGTGCAGGTTGACGGATGAAGTTGAACAGCAAACTAGATTTCAAACGTCTGGCATGCAGAGTGCATCAGAATCCAATGGGTCTAAATATGCACTTTAGACTTTAGATTGATACTGTTGACGGAAGCAATCCAGCACCACATGGGATGTATAAAACCCTTGTAAATAGTGGGATAGACTACATATCAACTGGGGCAGGAAATTTCTTCCATCACCAGTATTGTTATATCATATTCTGTATAGCAAGACTACTTCCCAAATTCAGCTAGAACCCGCCATTCACCCCTCCATACATTCTATGCGACATTCAAGTAGCCCCACAACAGGAATGTTCACATGGACTCTTTCTTTGAGTATACTTATAAGTATACCCAATAGGAAGCAATATAATTCCAATATCTCAACAAATCATCTGAATATGTATCTAGTTGGTGGTTTCAACCCATTTGAAACATATTAGTCACAATAGCAATCTTCCCCAATTTTCGGGGTGAAAATAAAAGATCTTTGAAGTTTCACCACCTAGGTATCCAATTTGGTGGGTTGTTGATCTCACCACCTGCTTGAAAAAAAAAAACTGGGACCCAAAACGGACCTTCGAAAACTGGTCCCTCGTCGAAATTCCCCTCCGGCCCCAATTTTTCCATGCAAAAATGCACCTCTCCCAGCTGGACGGTCTTGGGAAGAATCAAGCAACCACGGTTTACAATGTTGACACCTGTCCTGGGTTTGGTCCGTTTGGTGGTGGTTGAACCAACCCATTTGAAAAATATGATCGTCAAATCGGATCATTTCCCCAAGGATCAGGGTGAAAATAAATAATGTTTGAAACAACCACCTAGGTTTAGTTTGGTGGTCAAAGACTCAAACCCTTGGTATTTTGCAATTGAAACAATTCCTGTGTTAAATTTGAACATATTTTTTTCCCCAAAGTAGCCAAGTGGCCAATATTGTCTTGGAAATACCGAAATGAAGGTTTCATCACTTGAGATAAAGGAGACAGTTGTATAGGTATACGAACTTCAACAAAGGACACCTTCTCCCCAATATTCTCCGGATAAGAAGCTCTCTGTGGAAAATTTCTCAAGCAATGTGCAGTTCATTCTTACACATTTATTCACGTAACAAATTTTGGAGTCGGGTTCTAGAAGATCCGGGACAAGTTGGCAAAACCGAAGTTCTTTGCAAATGTTTTGCAGGAAGATGATCTGGAATTTGATGCACAAAATCTGACATATATACAGATCCACTTGATAATGAATTACCCTCAAAGGAAACAACATATAGCCCACCTGGCCATTCCAGGAAAATCATCTTCCTTTTGGTGCCAAACGGTAGGGGATACTATAACGTTAGTTCCCAGGAGGGAAATCTTTAAGTGATGCCATTTGGGATCTTCAAAGTCCTGGACGGTCAAACTACATGTTGGGAATCTCTCCTCCCGCCACTGTTGACATACTGCACGTCTTCGGGATACTCCACCGTACCTAGAACGGTTGGCTCACAAAAGGCGAAGGTGAATTGGAGGTAGGCTGCTCTAAGAATCATATCTGTTGATGGTTCAGAAATCCGGCGATCACCAGTTGAGATGGAGAATCTCTCATTATTCATAGGGTTTCATGTATAACAACTGGTTAGCCGGATTTCTTCCATCAACAATATGAAAGGGATGATGTTGAGAATTTGCGTAGAATAGTACAGAAAATCACGAACCACGTATTTCATACCCACCTGCGCAAACCCCAGCGTCCAACTCGAAAGCTAAAAACTGTTCAAATGTTTGGTAGGCGTTCTTTCGGGAGTGATGGTTCGTAGTCATATCATGATGAATCTTTCATGCATGTTGGTGACAAAATATGTCTATAATATGAAAATAAAAATATACATATTATTTTGTGTAGCATCATGCATGACCTCACGTTGGCTAGGAGTTGAATAGTGCGCATATAATTTTCACACTTCATGATGGGTTGTCAAGACGTGGTGACAGGAGCTTTCGCATAATGACTTTGTTGGTCAGACAAGAAAAAATAAAAAATAAGGGAAGAGGATGCACCGTTCAGAATACACACGCATGATTTGCGCAATAAACACCATTGAATGTTGTAATAAAGTAATACACATGTGTAAATATATTTACATACATACTATACATTGAATGTTAAACAAAATACTCTGCTGTTGTCATAAACCTCAACATCCACCGACCTTTCTCAGGATTTGCTCCCTTTTCGGCACGATTTTTCCGTTCTTTCCGCGCCTGCAGTGCCACTCACAGACTCAAAAACGAGATGGCTGGGATCTTCGAATGACAGGCGTACTAAGGGATTTGCCACCAAACCTCGTTTTTCCAGGGGGTTTGACGGTTGGAACAAGGCAGGTGGTGTGAGGTAAAACAACAACAACAACAACAACAACAACAACGACGACAGCAACAACAACAAGGACAAGGGTTTGTGTTAGGATAGTCACATGGTTGAAACAAATACTTTCAAAGTTGCAGGATGTGTTGTACATGGGTGATGAACACCGACATTTACATTCTCCTCTAAAGTCATTTCAAACTTTTATACAATGAAAATCAGAATATCAAAAATGTTCTTAACACCATTCTGTATATATGAAATGTATATAGGCAACACAGAACACAGAGGGAACAGAGAAACACACAGGGAACACAAAACAGAGAGGAAACACAGAAACACACAGGCAAGGCAACACAAAACACAGAGGGAATACAGAAACCAGTGGCAAGCGCCAATGTTTCGGCCCAACTTTATTCGAACACTATTTGGAGTGGAACCCCTTGCCGCCTCGAAAACCGCCTTTTTTAAATGGCATTTGGCTTACGAGTCGCTATTTTGCAGCGGCGGGGCCAACAGTTGTGAAAATCAAAATCTGTACACTTGCAAATGTTAGATTCTTTGAGGGGAAAGATGAAGCTGCCAAAAAAAATCTAACAACCCTCGCCTCACATGTCATGGTGGGGATCACGCATAATTGAATAATTTTCCTTCTCTCGGGATATTTAATGATTGATTGGCTGCAAAACAACAGAACCACAAAGCGAGAAAGAAGAAGCAGCATTTTTGGTTGCAAACGACCATGGCAGGAGTTGTTGACCAGCTCAGTCCACAAGCCAGGTTGCTTGGGCCAGACTGTAGAGTTGAAGCAACCGCCTCTTCCGGTGCGGCCGCTTCAGGTGGCGAGCTTTCGTGGTGTTGCCCTGAATTATCTTTTTCAGCTCCTTGAAACTGAACCGGACATACCTTCTGGAAAGGATGACTGGAGGATATAGGTCCGTCTTACCCCAAACGTGGGCGGTTTCTGGTCCGCCCGTGTAGCGGCGGCTCCTGCACCGATGCATGTGGGGTACTACAGGCGCGGGCAAGCAGTGACACGCTCGTCCGGCCAGCCGGGTGGGGGACTGCATCCTCCTATAGCTTCACGGAGTGTTCGCATTTGTTGGTGTACTGCAACGCCGGCTTCCCCGCTTAGACTATAGGCAGGGCGCGGCAGGAAAACTTTCCCCAGAGTTGGGATCGCAAAGCCACCCCCCTGCAGCACTTGAAACGGTCGCGACCGATTTACTTGGACGTGACCCCGCATCAGGTTGGCGAGTGAGGCAAGCGAGGAGACTTCCTCGTCAAGCCCCGTGCGGTCCACACCGCCTTTGTGAGCGCACCGACCAGAGCACCATCCACCTGTGCACATAAGTGAAAACGATGCTTTCTGGTTGTCACTTGCTGCTCACAATTCAAAATTCCATCTCGGACCTAAATTTCCAGCAGGTATATTTACAAAAAGCAAAAATCAACTTCTACGCATTTCTACGCTGCCTCTGAGGATTCACCTCTGTGACTATGTTGCAGAAATCAGTGAGGCAGGCACATGGGTCTAGTCAACAAATATTTTAACACAAAATTTGAAAATTCAACCTGAAAAAAGCACTCCTGCTCAGAGAGGCGGCCATGGATGGAATCAAGTATACAGCTAAGTCTTGCAACTGCAGCAGTGTGTGTGTGTGTGTGTATATGGCAGGGTAAAGAATCCATTTGGTGGGCCATGGCTTCTTTGGCTGCCAGCAGGAGTTCAAACACTTCTTCCCCAGGAAGTTTGATCCCATACTTCATGAGCATGGGCTTGCAGCCAGAATCTTCAAGAGTTTGTTCAAGTGCCTCTGCAAGCATTTGGCCGGAAGTGGTCCTGGCAGCTTTGGCCACAACTCTTTGACAGCCAGCTATGCTGGTTGGAGGGGCCAGGATGGCTTTGTCTATTGTTCTTCTAATATCTTCTTGGGCGGGAGGCTGGGATAGGAGAAGGCAATAGGTGGTGCGTGGTGGTGGCTACATGTCATGTCAGCTACCCTACCCAGCCTCTCAGTCATTCAACTCAGTCCCTCACACAGCTTCAGTCACTCACTCAACGCAATCAACTTTTTATCGATGCCTCTCCTCCACACTCAAGAGTTCCAGGTTGAAACTCTGGCTATCCCACCTGTTCTCATTGGAATGGTGGATCTCCCTCCTTGCTGGCACCGGCAGGCCATTCAGATCCATCCGCAATTGCTTGTGGATGTTCTCTTTGTACCTGGTCCCTGGCACATTGATTGCCCAGTACCTACCTCTCAGGTACTCAGGAAAGCGGATCTCCAGTCATGTTCAGGGGAACATAGTCAATCAGACATCTGTCCAACATGATCCTCCCCACATGCACCCACCATCCAACCTGTGGGGCTCCAGTCCCTTAAAGGGAGGCGTTCATCCAAGTCTGCACTGCCATTGTCAACCTCCATCTTGGTAGCTACAAATAACTGCAATCACACAACTGCACAGTCAGTTCTTTTCAACTTAGACGCCCATGTTTCAGCTAGCAATTCTTACTCTAAAAGTAGCAATACATCCTGCAAATTCGGTGATCATATATATATATATATATCATGTACCACCTATAAAGGGAACCAGAAACAGTTATTGACTTCACGACAAGTAACATGAACAGTCCATGGTTGGTGGTGAAAAAACCTATCCTAAAGAATCCTCCTGTGAAAGGGGACGATTCTGTTGATGGCAAAAAATCTGGCGATCACCAGTTGATGTGGTAAATATCCCATTATTTACAGGGGTTTCTCCTACAAGTCAGGTGGGTTTTCTCGCCGGATTTCTGACACATCAACAGTATCACTCTAGAGGCTATAAGGGATTATGCCTATAGTAAACCACCAATATTAAAGCATCAACCAAGCATTTGGTGGATACTTTCTACCTACTCAACTATGGCAATAGATTATCAGCACTCTACCATTCCTCAAATCCTCAAGATACATATGGCACAGGCCTATGTCTAAAGAATTTTCGACCAATTTTTGTAGATACTTCTAAATTACTAAAGGTGACATGTTCATATCATCTACGAATACCTGTTCAAATCATCAATTTCCCCTGAACCATGTTAGCTTCTTTAGAATAAATTGTCAAGATTCCTTCTTCCTTACCGAAGTGTTGTATTTTCATCGTCATGTTTGCGTGAACCAAACACCACGAAAACCAGCGTTTTAGCAGAACATCTGCCCACCTTCTGTCGCCGCTGAAAAAACATGGTGAAACACCGAGGAACTGTCCACCAAAACCAATGTGACTTCTTGATTCAAATCATAATCCATCCTTAGGACTCCCCCCAGCCCCAGCTTCAGAAACCCATCTGGGCAAATGACTTTTTTTTTTACGAAACCTGCATGATTATGTCATTTTGGGCGGGAATTCCCGAAAAATCCTAAAGCACCATGTAAAAATTGACCAACCGGAGGAAACCGATGGCCGTAATGAATTTTCCCAGAACCAATCAACAATTATGGAAGCTTGATTCAAAAAATGCAGTTGACATGACTATACATGACTGGAGACGACATGCGACAAATGTTTTTTTTGCAATTGAAGTGTTACTGTACCCCAATGTGAATGTTGACGCTCTTCTGACCATGGATGAAATCAATGTTCACTCGTGTCATACGAAAGAAAATTCTCATGCAGATCATCATCAACATTATCCCTCAACGCTACAGCGTTTGGAAAAAGATCCTACATTATCCCCCGAATGATGAATCCCATGATAGAACGTGACAACATCACACGTTCAACAAACAAATCCAACAGGGTAGAGGGACTTCCACCACCCCTGGTTCACCACAATCCTCTTCCTCCTCATCCTCCTCCTCTTCATCATCACCCTCATCATCATCATCATCATCATCATCATCATCATCATCAACAACAACAACAACAACCACAAGCTGTATCTCCTCTCATCTTCCTTCCCATCATTTCCAAGCATGATGCCATTATCCAATAAGTGATGGTGAATACGGGGAGCCCAAACTTAGAAAACGTAAGAACCGTGGAAACACACTTAGCCAACTCAAGATTTATTGGCTCGGTACGTACCAATATATAAATCTATATTTCCAACAAACCGGCATTGCCACCCTACAGCAAACCACAAAACCCAACTCTTCGCACTGTGTCTTGGACCAAGTAGCAAGAGATGCGGGTCTTTCATTTCCATTACCAGTTCCTGTGTTTGAAGTCTGGCGAAATGGTTTAACTGCATATGCACGCAGTGTTGTTTGACTGGCAAATGCGTTTTATCCACACTAGTATTCACCATGATAATATCAACAAAAGTATAAAATATATTTTTCATTATTTTTCTGTACATAGCCATAACAGTAACAATGATAATAATAATAACTATTTTATATACATAAAATATGTATATATTTATGTGTGAGTGACAGAGTGACAAATTTCAAGGCTTTGACTCATCAATTTCTAGAAAACTCCTCCCATCTCACTGTCACGAGTCTTTAGTTCTCAGGAAATTGGCAACCAGAACTGTTAAACATCAGCAAACATCAGCCGACCAAAAATAATGCTTCAAAAAAGGCTGTAGAACGTCAGTGTACACATATATATATATATATATGTCCAGATCAAAACACGTAAACCAACGGGCACTGAAATTCAGGAGGCTTGTCTGACATGTGGGGTATCAAACATATCCGCTAGGCTCGAGATCACAATGTTTGGAAATTTCTGAGATAGGCATGTTGTGTGGCAATTATCATGGGAATCTAAGCACCCCCACCCCCGCTGTGCCACGTTTCTCCCAATCCCTTAATTAGGCTTTATTAGGGTCTTATTTCAAGGGGAGGTGGAGCATGGCGGGGAGGGTGGGTGAGACCCTTAGATTTCAATGAAACTACTTAAGAAAGAACAATGATGATAATGATATCCTACAGTTTCCATCAATGCTTCTCGATTTATCAACGTGATACATTTTAGGAGTCCCAAGGAAAACGTCACACACAAACACCAAGGGGGAAAGGGTTTATTGAGCGACCACTTTTTTTTTGGGGGAGCCTCAACAACACCTGGGCCAAGTCAATGACAATTCCGCAGTCTACACAAAAATACAATTTTGACCAATTTGTATAGAGGCTTTTCTTAACACATCTACATAATCATCAACACCACATCATCATATTGATAGATTTTCAACAACCAACCAAAAACTCCAGCCATAAAATGGGACCCATTTTGTTTAACCAACCAACCCCACAGCCTTTGCCATGCACAGCTTTACGACGCAACTTTGGCACCCCTTGGGTCGTGGGGGGTTTGGGGAGTTTGATACCTTCACTCTACCCCCCAGCCAGGATGCCAGTCACAAATGAAGGTTTTGGATAGGATTCCCGATCCTAAAAAATAGTTCATCATCCTGGGTGGTGACTGTTATTCTGAAGTTCCAAGTTATACAGCTATACCCATCCAGGATCAACTAACATAGCCATGGAAAAGCAGCGTGTGTAATAGCCTTGGGATCCTGGCTCACGGAAACTGAGAATGGTTTTATGGGAGGTGATTGGACATTCCAATCATCAACTGGATGCCTAGGGATAGGAAATACACCCTGCAAACAAAAACACCACTGGCTTGAAAATCCAACATGAATGAAGATGCGTTTTTGTCCTATTGGAACATGGGGATTTTTCCAAGCAGTCATGTTGGTTTATTCAAGGGTGTACAACTTCAAAGTGTTGTTTCTGTTTCCATTGTTACCCTCCCGAAGTTTAACATAGCCCCTGAAAAATGATGGTTGGAAGACTACTTTAACTTTCCTTTTGGGATGGTATATTTTCAGGGCCTATGTTAAACTTCCAGGGGGTATGTTATTTTTTTGGTGGCTGTAATTGTGATACAAATTTAGTACCTCTGATTTGGACCATGCTTATGAACCTATGGAAAAAAGTACGGAAAGCTAGTTGGGATTGTCAATTTACAGCGTGCCAAACAGCAAAAAAAAGTGTTCAGATTAAGGATTTGTTTTCGCAACAGTCTGACCAGCGACCATTCGCAGTCATCCCTGCCTGGTCCATTCTCCTGGAAAGGTACATATCCTCCATAACTAGTTGGTGGTTGGTTCACCAACCCATTTGAATAATATGATCGTCAAATTGGATCATTTCCACAAATAGGGATGAACATTAACAAAAATATTTGCAACCACCACCCAGTTTGATATGTTTTCAAAGTTTGGCCGCTGAAAAGCTACGAAGGTTGTCTGATTCATGAAAGGCTTTTATACACATCTTCCAACTGCCAAACATCAAATTTTGGCCATGTTACAATTCAAAGGTACGAGTATCTTAATGTAAACAAATTCAATAGCAAACTTCATTGGAATCAAATTACTGGGTGCAAACAACAGTGGAAGCTATGACTGATGGGTTGCTTTCACCCCGCTCCCAGTAATAGTGACCTCAAAAACAATCACAATCATCACGTGTGTTGTAGGCGATTGGCTTTTACCTTCACTGGCTAGATGATAATAGTTCACAAAACATGGATTTCTCTAGGAATCCCCTTCCCATTTGGGGTGAGGTCGTGTAAGGTCGCTGCAATTCGACCAGAACCATTGCCTATTGTTCGGAGGGGGGGATAACCCAATCTGATTGCATATTATGGCTAGAGGTTCACATGCCACATCCTTCTAGGGGCCATTTTTTCCAAATAATTCTGCAAGCTCAACTTGTAGCTGGGTCATTTTTCAACAAAAAAACTCCTCAAAAACCGACCCCACACCACCTCATTGAGTCAAAAAGTTGCAGTGCTCTAGTGGGGTTAGTTGACACCCCAATTCCTATAGGATGCTCAGTTAATAGTAGCATTGCTCAAGTGACACAAACAAACGCAGGGTCAAAGAATCGTTCACCAAACAACACAACGAAGTAGAAAGAAACACGCCACGTGGAGAGAGGTACTGAAAGTATGGTAGTTGGAACACTATTTTCCAAATCCGGGAGATTCTGATCGAATCTGGGGGGAAGATTTAAGGTAGTTGGTGGTTTCAAACCCATCTAAAGTTTCCAAAGTGTCTTAAATTCAAATCCAGTTTTCATATTCACAAATATGTGTAAACAAATACCTTTGAACACCACCACCTTGAACAGGTCATCGTTGCGTTTTTTGGTCATTTCTTCAACATTTATACACCCGGCATGCAAGAAACATCGACGTTTACCATGCCGAAAGGTCACATGTTCGCTACGAAGCTGCTGTTTCACCTTGGCAGGTTCCAAGGTGGTGGCTACAGGACCGCCCCCCTAGCTGATGGCAACATAAATTGAGTCAGTTATCACCCTTTATGTTTGGCCCAAAATAAAGATAATCAATGGGTAACTGAGGCGAAACAAACCCCTATAAGTGGAGATATGGGAATAACTGGTAGGGGGCCCCACCTTGTAAAAATCTAATCCAGGATTGATCATGTCTGGGCAAATTACTATAATGCCTAAACTATCTTAAACTTGAATTGAGGGCATTATTGGGGAAAATCCCGAATCCTAAACCACCATTTGGGCTGACCTCGGCTGTTGCCACAATTCGGCCAGATCATTTGGGTATATCAAAGATCCCTCTGATGCAATTGTGGTTAGTGATGGCTGATATACGGTGATCTGAGACCTCGGATCTACCCACTCAAAATCAGCAAATCATTATTAGGGATAATCCCCTCCCCATTTCTCATAGGATTGCTAGTTGGTGGTTTCAACCCCTTTGAAAAATATTAATCAAATTGGATCATTTCCCCAGGTAGGGATGAAAATAACAAATGTTTGAAACCACCACCTAGATTGAGTCTTGAGGGTTCCAGAATCCATCACCGGGTCCAAAATTGGATTCAAGGCATAATTCCATCTATTATGAGATATTCCTGGATTTGTAGGGGGATACCGGGATATATTTTTGGTAATTACTGATAGCTTACGAAGCATCATTTCCCTCCATCTTCTCGCATCGGCAACCAAACCCCGACATGACATTCCATGAAATCCTGGTTGATTAATAGGGATCCTTATTTCATGGCCTACGAAACAATCTCCATATAATATGTATATATATATATATAATTGGGTAGGATTTCATCCCCTACAGCAGTTCGAACCGGGGTGGATCAAAGGTGAAACGTGACCTCCAAAGCGGGGATTTCTGAGGGCTTGAAGGCTTGAATCAAGGTGGGTTCCAAGTAATTTCAATGTCCACTACAACAACTGATGATTTTGGAGAATCACACATTAATAAATATATCATAAATCAAAGTCAAATCCAATATGATTAAATATCACGAATCAGAATCCATGGTCAGTCTTGGTTCTTGTACATTTTGCCCTAAGCTTTAACAAGTGTAGAGGTGCAGGACACCCTCTTTACTAATGAAATGAATGAACAACGAACTACCCTCCCCTGAAACTAACATATAACACCCAACAATAGGCCTTTTGCCCCAAAGTCGGAAGTTTCGTCTTGCAACCATCCATTTTGAGGGGATTCCTGTTCGTTTCAGGGAGGGTATATAATTCCCTATATATACCTGAATCCTCCAAGGGTCAGAAATTTTAGCCCCTTTTAACCACCATAAACAGACCTGGGGGCTGAAATTTGACACCCTTGGAGGGTCTAGGTATATATATATATAATATATTTATATATATATATATATCCCGGGGAAAAAAAACAAAAATCCTTTATCGACCGCCAATGGACATGATCGACACAGCCAAGTTGCATGCTTCACTGTGTCCACGGCCGGATGAACGTTGGGCAAGGGAAAGGTCACGCCCGCCAGGTTCTGTTGCCACAAAGCCGTGGCAAAGCTTAGGGGCAGGGGTCGAGCAGGTGCCCCATAGGAAGAATCGAATCTTTCCGGAGGTTTTTCCCCGTATGTGATGAAAATTTAAGGGAGAACCAGGATCCCAACTATAGTCACAGAAATCAATGAGATTGAAATATATAGATATATTAGATATGATATATATTAGATATGATTCTATATATATATATATATCTACGTATATATATGTAAACAAATATGTGTATACATATATATTATACTGTTTGAGTGCACTAAAAAGTTCTGAGTGAATAATGCCACCACCAACTAGGCTACTATACTAACCGTCATGATCTTCCACCACGCTTCCGACTGCCCAAATTACTGTCTGAAGATGTCTCTTTTTTTGCGACCCCCAATTGGACATAGGAAGCAGATCTGACCCTCTGGGAACACATTCACCAACCGAAATGAAAAAGCCATGTTTAAGAGGCAGTTTCCTTTACGGAAAACAACAACAACAACAACAACAACAACAACAACAACAACAACAACAACAACAACATGTTTTAAGGTCGTTATAGTTTGTCCAGGATACATGCAAAAAACATGTTTCTTTTTCTGTAGTCAGAGTCCCAGGCGTCCCCAGTACCCGACCTCCAAACCAGCCCACTACTGCGTTTGCTGTTGGCTCTTGTGCCAACTTAGACTTCCCAAAAACCCCCGGAAAAGCCTAAAAACCAGGACCATCATGTCCATCATGTGATGACAATATATGAGACATATTCAAACATAACATACCAAAAATGCAACCAAGTTACACATAAGCACACCCACCGTCACTAGCTGCTGGTTTCAACCCATGAAAAAAAATACTCAAACTGGATCATCTGCCCAGGTAGTGGTAAAGATAAAAACCCCTTAAACCAGCACCTACATCAGCAACATGACGATCAAATGATTTTTGATGATTTTTGCTTTAACTTATACATTCATCCACAACATTCAACATTTCGCTTCGCCGCTTTCAAACATTTCCACCGCCTTAGGCGAAAAGTCAAAGGCCAGCGATGCTAACCGTTGATCACCTGACGCAGGATCAAACATTAAACCTTTCACCAACTGAAAGTGGTGCAATTGTTTTCTTTGCTGAACTAGCAACCAAAAATACCTGGACCTACCAGTTTGGCTTCCAAAATGGTTCCAAAAAAAGGGTGTCAATTCACCATCCCTTAGGGTGTAAAAAAATGGCACCCCGTGGAAGGTGCTTGTATATAGTTTGTTTTGTATTTTTTGCGCATGTTTCTTTTGTTGTTATATGATTTTTTGACTCCACCTCAATATGAATTGGATCATCTGAGTGGAGACAAGCCTACCAAAACAAATTGGATCCGTACAGACTTCCTAAACTGGCCAGGAAACAACAAGACTCAGTGACTCAGCACACCAAAATTCCAGTCATCACCAGGAATCTTACATTTTTTTGGTGCCGGAAATACCAACCAACACCTTCGTGGGTAGGGGAACCCTGCTACAGTTAATGATTGGAACTAATAATCCAATTTGCATCCTGTGCGAGGGGGGGGCTGGACGGTTAAATCCAACTTTCCCATAGGCTTCAAATGAAATTTGATGATGCCAGGTTTCAAAGGCATTTTGGGTAAAAACCCAAGTTGATTCATAAGGGCCCCTTACAATGGCTTATTGTAATCCTCATAATATAAGTGGGTAGTATTTCATCCCCTATATACCCTAAAAGTCCCGCCGGCCGAACACAAAACTGTCTTTAGGATGATCTGAAGGATTCCCCAATAGCAGAGGACAAAATTTGGTCATATTTGGTCTTTGGACTTCCTGCATATGTGCAGTAAAATCACCAGGCTTTTTTCATTGTTCAAATCTGATTCGTGCGAGGTGCAATAGTCCTGCAAGGTCTTGGATAAACGCACCAGGTCCTTCAAAACTAACGCGGTCGCCTTGGCGCATGTCGTCATTCGGTCACATTTTGTTTCGGATCGCACACAAAATTTATTGCGTCAACAACATGCGCTATAGTTAGGGTGGTAGTGGGTTGTCTGTCAAATTGGGATTGTTTTCTTGCCTATGGATTTCTGAAGCTTTTCGGATCACAGGGGAAACAGTCGCACAATCTGCATTGTTGCAAGCATATCTTGCTTTTTTTGAAAAGGGACGCAAAAAACATCAACCTTGTGTTGGGGGATAGTTGATAACACACGGCTGACTTTCGCAACTAAGCAGGAAACACTCGATCCATATAACATAGCAAATTCATGCAAATTCAATCAAATTCCCAAAACTTTCCTCCCAACTGCACCCCTGAAAGTTAACAGTTTGAATCTAAAAACCATGAAACTGAAGACGAAAATCATTTGAACCAAACCTTCATCGCTGTGGGTTCCGAATGTTAATTTTTCCAGGGTGTATCAAAAAAAAAGAAGGTTTTCTCTGCCCGATAAATGTTCTCCTCTGTTCCCCCCTTGCAGTCATCCCGTCATCCTCGCCTTGCAGTACTGCACAGACGTTTGATCTAAAGAGCTACGGTGCTGAGACAAGAGCTCAGCCACCTGCCAAGGACTCATGGGTAAATGCATTGATCTGGGCAAGTTATAATAATTCACCAACCTGGAAAAACCTGAAATAAGGGGATTTCCCTTACTAAACCACCATTTGGAGTGAGGTCGTGTGAGGTCCCTATAATTTGATCAGATTGATCTGGCGCGGGTGATGATGCTGGACACAAATTATAATGAAGGCACCGATGTTGAAAGATCTTGGACAAGGTGAGCCTGAGAACCCCAAAACACAAACCGGACACATACAGACCGATATGTAATGTATGGTTAATGTCATGTGCCCAATTTGTCATTAGGGTGAATAGGGTATTAGAATCCTTCAATTCACGCAAATCTGGATTCAAGTCAAAGATTCAGTCCCTCTGCTTGCACTATCGGGAACTTTTTGTTGCACACTTTATATAAGTCGTCACAAGATTTTCACGAACAAGGTGCGAAATTAGGTGCCGTTTCCTTGGGATAAATGTTCCATGGAGCAACTAACGAAATTGAGCCATGAAAAACAAACCCGGGGGCCCTTAAGGGATTCCATGAAATACTGGTTGTTTAATGACGGGATCCTTATATTGGTGTATGACATCACAAGGTAGGATTTCATCCCCTATCAACCCTATTTAAACAACCAGGTTTTTCATTGCTCAATTGGACCCCGGAAAGAAACAAACAACAACAACTATATATATATTGTATACATCAGCTTGGAAACAACAACAACAACAACAACAACAACAACAACAACAACAACAACAACAACAACAG
>DF239669.1:43395-71597 GCA_000507305.1 Breviolum minutum Mf 1.05b.01
ACAACAACAACAGCAACAGCAACAACAACAGCAACAGCAACAACAACAACAACAAGAACAAGAACAATAACAATAACAATAACAAGAACAATAACAAGAACAAGAACAAGAACAACAAGAACAAGAACAAGAACAAGAACAAGAACAAGAACAAGAACAACAACAAGAACAACAACAAGAACAACAACAACAACAACAACAACAACAACAACAACAAACTTGTCGATTGTATTGTATCCGGCGAAAAACACCTATGCTTTTTATGGCTAATCAACCAACCCCCCTAAGGCAGCCCCAACAGAAATACGCTTTTCTTTAATAAGACCTTATTAAGGGAAACCAATGGTTAACACACTCTTAATATTGCCTTATTCAACCAAGGTAGTACTGTACGTTACTACGGGGGGAAAGGTTGAAAATCGCCTTATCGGAGTTTGTTTCCCCCGGTTTTGTTTTCGTCAATTTGAACCTGGACTTTGAGTTGAGCTGCTTCTTTGAAGCTTTGCAATTGCTCCTGGATTTGTGATACCAAACCATGGCAAACCACAAAGGGGAAATTGAACGGTAACCATTGGTTGGATTTTTATGGAAACAAAACCCAAAGGATCCATGGGACTGGGAAATTTGCCTACCTAGTTGGTGGTTTCAACCCATTTGAAAGATACTTGTCAAATTGGATCATTTCCCCAGGTAGGGATGAACATACAAAATATTTGAAACCACCACCCGGTCAACCTTTCATGTAGGATTTTCGATATATCAGTCCCATGGGAAAAACCGTCATGGAAAAAAACAAAACATCCCCTCCACCTGGATGCTGAGAAGCCCTGAAAGAATGACATCACAGGCCGAGCCACGAAAAAAACCCGGGTTCCCTTACTTTCCATTATGTTGGTTGGTTAATAGGGATCCTTCTAATGGTTTCTTATAATCCCTATATAATTGGCTAGTATAATCTCCTAAACAACCAGGGTTTTTCATTGCTCACATGGAGGCTTGGATGAAAAGTTGAAAGCTGGAAGATTCGCTAAGCCGCTAGTTGAGGTGTGGTCAGAGACAAGATCAAGACACAAATACCAGCTGGGATGTCTTTAAAGACAAGCATAAGATAGATATAGTTGCAAATGTTGCGAAAACTGAACATCATCTTTTGAAAACTATCGACCTTCTTGAGCTAGTTCCCGCATGTAACTCCAGCGAATTTGGGGTCTGGGTCACCTGGGTCTGATCGTTGATCAACAGTTTGTAGTGAAACTGGTTGCAGTGTCCCATTCCCAACATCCCGTCGTAACTTCATGGACCTCCCACCTGCCATCAAAACCGCCTTAGAGAAACACTACAACAACAAGTTATGGACCAGTCATGGGTTTTTAGATGGAGCGTCCGTGTCCCCATGTAAGGCCAGCTACATGTCACCCTCAAACATAGAAAAAGCGTGGAAAACAGCAAAAAAAACACACTAAGTTCAAGCAGGGTGATGTTTTGAAAACAAAATATCTCCAGATCTTCCAGACATCTATGAGCCACGAAAAAAAACCTCCTTACTAGTACTTTCCATGAAATACTGGCTGTGTAATAGCGATCCTGATTTGATGGTTTGCCATAATTCATATAATTTCCATTTAACTGTGTATATTAATCCCCTATATACCCTAAACAACCAGGTTGTTTCCATTGCTCAAAGGGCATCCAACCCTATCCCATCCTGTTTTTCCCCAGGTTCCTCTGACAGCTCCACGGCATTTTCGGGAAGCGTCACCGCCTAAGGGGGAGAAATCTATCCCATGACGCCATCTATGAGACTGGTATATTGAAGACCTATATTTCGCATCCCCCTTCCAATTGACCAGGTGGGGTTGGAAACCACCATTTTGTAGTATAAAATGGGTGCCAACTACAAAATGGGGGGGGATTATTTCACGATATTTTACCATTAAAAAAAACCAGTCATGTAGGTAAATATACCATACATAGATGGTATTGGTATGGTGTTTTTACGTAGATGTCTTTACACACCCGCGAAGTTTAACAGCGAGTTTACCCCTCAAAAATGATGGGACTGGAAGACAGATTGCACTTTCCTAATGGGACCCTTTGTAACTTTTCAGGGCATTTTGCTGTTTATAACGTCATGATGTCTCATGAAGAAACATATGGGGGTTTCCTAAAATGGTGGTACCCAACAACCATGGCTTTTCCTACTTAAAATGATCATTTTGGGGTGTTTTGGGAGTACCACCATTTAAGGAAACACCCATATCTTTTTCATTCTTTTTCAACCAACGACTCAAAGACTCAGCACAAAAGAATAAAGGAGTAATAATCTTAATTTATGATTGCCGAACAAAATGAAATCCCACTTAGAAGTCCATTTGTTTTTGGGTATATAGCTGCACTTGGCATCGTTGAAGCAGATTTAATAATATACACATGTGATAAGGATACATTATGCCTAACTTTCTCCAGCATCAACAACTCGTTGCATTTCCCTAAAGATGGCCGAACATTTCCCTTGCCCTCCCTGAAACTAACATCTCAAAATGGATGGTTGGAAGATGATTTTCCTTTCGAGGCCCGGCCTATTTTCAGGGGCTACCCTCTGGTAAACTAACATAGCAATGGGAAATCCACCATTTGAAAATGTTTCCCCTATTAAAAATGGTGGTTTTCCATTGCTATGTTAGTTTACCAGACGGTATCTATGTTAGTTTTAGGGAGGGTATCCAACTGCTTCTTCTTTCGTGGCGGAACAATTTCCGTGACCCGCCCTGACCTCCACTTCTTCCACTTCCGACTTTACAAACTTCGTCAGCTGCCACAACCTTACATGGACCCACACCGGCCCTTGGGTCTCCTTGAGTAAACCCCTGAAAGTGGTAGGTTAATAAACTTACCATTGACAGAATAAAGCAGAAAAGAACATCAACTTGAAAGCACCTGGTTTATTTTTGCCAAAAAATACTTTGATTTGAACTAAGATCTCAGATTTCTTAGGCCATTTCTATTGAATAATCAACAATAAAATCCTTGATGCCCCCAAAACAACAACAAACTCAAGGTGGGTAAGCCTACCATTTGCGGCTCCACCGATTCGGTTTTGGATTGCCAATGATGATGCCAACGACTGCAGTATAAGCGGAAGTCAAGTTTGTCACCCCGAAAAGGCTCCAAATTGTTCCCCCAAACTCCGAAGTTTACGAGCGAGTTTACCCACGAAAAATGATGGGACTGGAAGACGATCCGGCTTCCTATTGGGACCGTTTGCAACTTTTCAGAACTAATTCATTTGTTTTTGAGTGGGCTGAAAAAAGTGGGCACAAATACAAAGTAAGTAGTTGAACCAACCCATCTGAAAAATATGTGCGTCAAAAATGGATGTTCCATGATATAATCATTTCCAGATGTATAAGGCTGAAAAAATAACACATATTCGAAAACACCATCTAGAATATGCCACTAAAAAATCATGGATTTATCAGATGTTGGATGTGCAACTGTTCACAAATCAACCATTTATTAGATTTGCAGAGGGTAAAAAGTTTCACATTTCAACGTATTTTGGAGGTACCAGATGTGGAGCCCTGCGTGGATGAAACACTTGACATTCCGGAATCCAAAAGTGGGTGAAGGTTGAACCGATTTTGTGATGCGGTTGGTTACCAAAATCCTGCACCAGTTGATAAGCAGGTTATCCCATTACTTACAGGGTTACCATACATCCCAGGTGGTGCAAAGATTTCGCTTGATGCACTTGATGGATTCTCCCCCATCATTCAGGATGTTTAGACATCCCAACAGCTCTCACGAGGTTCTGTACCAAAGCAGTTAACGCTCGATTCGATTTGGTATGTGTCCGGCGGTAACCCCTGGTATTTTTTCAACCAACAACAAGGACCATTCGAGCACCAGATCCAAGTGGCTGCTCTAGGAAGCTATCTTTTTCCTCCATCTTTTTCTGTGTCAAAGGGGTCTTTTTGAAAAGCTCCCCAATCCAAAGGCGGCCGTTCCGTTCATGAAACAACTGCAAATTGCTTTTTGTTGTTCTTTTTTTTTACAATAGCATCTGACAAATGAACTGCATTATATCGCATCAATACTTCCCTACATTGACCATAAAAACTCAACCGAATATAGGTACATATATAAGTCCCATGGATCCTATGGCTATGTAATTAGAACAACGACCCGGAATAACATCCGATAATTTCAAATGGTAGACTTGGCTGGCTTTCAAAGAGAAACCCCTCACTTCCTTTTCCTTTCTTCTCCAGGATGATGTTTTGCCAACTTTCTTTAGCAACCAGCAACACGTCGTTGAAACTTGAACAAGGTAATTAACTTAAAGCCGCTTTGCAACTAGTAACCGTCTGCTTAAACAGTTAAACGTGTTTGAAACACACGCACCTCAAGGACGGCGTTCGTAACTGGTAATGACATTGCTTTAAAAAAACAATAAACATAATCATACTATTTTCAATGGGCAATACACAACTTCATGCATTCACAGATGCTCCAAGTAGATACTATCTACCTACATTTCCCGCTTGCATGTGGGCGTTGTTCATCAAAATGTATAGATATAATCTGACAATCCATACATGGAGCATCTGGGTTTGAGTCGTGGTCCATTTGTCCAGCAATACCGAGTTTTGCTATTTACATATGTATACATATTTCATAAGAACACCTTTTGAGGATTTACCACCACACTGGTCACCCAGTCACCAAAAATGAGCAACCCAAAATATCTCAAGGCAACATTCATATAATAAGTGTGTTCCACAACCACTACGCTGTTTCTGATGATCAATTAGTTAGTCTTTGGGAAGTCAGACCAAACTAAACATCACCGAACAACACAAACAAGCACTTTTAAAAATCAAACGTTAATGCTTTATTACATAGATTGATACATCATGGAAATGTAAATCTGCTAAATGCTTTTATGTCCAAGTTCCTCCCTTCGCCCAAGACATCTCTCCTTTTGCATGGCTTCGGCGTAGGCCAAACGAATACGATCAATCCTGAAGGACTCCGGACAGTCTGATGGGATGAGGTTACCATGTTAAGACATGGAAGAAGTAGTTGAAATCTACCCTAAGAATCATTGGACCCTCCTATAGAGGGGTTTGGATCTGTATAGCAGGGTTTAGGGATTTAGGGATCTCCAAACCCCTAGTTTTGAGATCCCATCATTCTTAGGGTATAGAAAAATATGATGATGGGTTGATGATGCGGGTTATGCATCCAAACAAAATTACAGACCTTAAATCTTCCCAAATCCATCGGGAAACAATTGATTACTTGACCTCCCCAAAACTACCAGTTCGCATGTTTAACCGTTTAACCCCAAGCCACCCCCTCTGATGTTATCCTCCAAAAACATGCCCTTATCAAGAAAAAAACCGTCCACAAAACGACAATCCTTCCTTTTTTTTTGGCGCAAAAAACACACCGAGCATCTCAGTTTCCATACGAAAATCAAACTCCTTTTGCAAGGCCTGTGTCAGCCTCAGTAGAGCGAATTGGCTCACTACATGGTTCCACGTCATGACACGTCCGATTCGCCAGGCCGATATCAAAACGAACCTTCAAACCTATGGGAAAACGGTCGATTCCGGTGGGCCATGTCATAACACGCTTTAAGCAAGAGTAGTACAAAAATCACCAAAATGAATTAAACAAGGAGTTGTTTTTGGGTGCCGTTGACGTCCGTCATTTCTGTTTAGTCACTATAGTCACTATTTACGGATGCCTTGAACATGAAATTTCTATCCCAAAAAGGTGGCTTAGTCATTGAGTCGGATTGGACTGTCATCAACAACACGACCTGGCATGGGCTGATGTTTGATTGACCCTAACTTCTTGGGTGAAGGATATTCAGTGACATCAATCCGACATGTTTTTTTGTGGTGTAAAAACATTGATGTTTTGCTTCATCAAAAAAAATGCCCAAACAGAAAAGTCAGAAAATACCTTTCATTGATATACAGTACTGAGTGGTACATAGTGAATCCCTTACAGTGGCCTGGTTATAATCGTTTGAAATCTGTCCAGAATTGTGCAATCATAAGCTACTTGTACCTCTACACCACCCGGTTTAACTAACAAATGTCCCTAAAAAGCTGCCAATTTCAACAGGAAATGCAGGTCTGCCACTTGGTTCTAAGTAAAACAAATCTACCCACCACACAGGAATCCGATCCTGGGGCCTGAAGGTTAGATCCATTAGCATAAGCTATGTCTTTAAAAGAAAATCGTGTTGGTTTTCATAAGCTGCCCCCCCAGGTGTCACTAACATTTTCTACTTGTTATTTTTCGGAAGATCATCTTCCACCCGTTTCGGAGGAGTTGTTTGTTAACATACCTCAACAAATCACGGGTGAAGCAAAATCACTCCCAACTGAAAATCCTTGGACCCAAAGTGCTGCACTGCCATGCCATGGAAGAAGTCTTTACCACTGGCCTGCGTGAATTCCCATGTACCAATGCCACCTTTGCCCCAACAAAAAAGTGCCGTTTTTTAAGGGGATTCTATAATCGTGATCCTTTAATTATACACCTTATTTCTTAGGGGGAAATGCCACGGGTGGTGAGGGTACCCCTCGATTTTCATATATGAAATCTTTGATCTTTGCCTGTGTTGAGTGATAGGTCCCTTACTTTCTAGTGAATCCTGGTTGGTTAATAAGAATCCTTATCATGGCTTATCATAATCTGCATAACCGGGTAGTATAATCCCCTCACGTCTGCGGACCAGTCTGGGTATGATCCACGTAGTATAATCCCCTAAATACCCTAAACAATGAAGGCTTTTTTATTGCTTATAAAGTGGGCAGTACAATCCCCTATTGTATATACCCGAACACAAATGTAGAAACACTGTTTTGATGGTTTTGAACTTTTGGTGGAGGAATTATCCAAGCAAATGGCCGCCAACAACAACAACAACAACAACAACAACAACAACAACAACAAGGAGACTACGTCGTCATTTAACAACAAACACAAGCAAAAGCAAAAGCACAAGCACAACCACACCCAAGAAAAAAACAACTTTTAGAACAATGTGAGACCCTGATCCACTGGGACCAAATGGAAAGTGTCACTGGAAGTAGCAATGTCTTATCAATTTATCAACACTAGGTAAGTTTGTATGACTTAAAGATTCCGCCAGTTGGCAGAACCTGCAGCTCTGGATGGTGAATTTTAGCTTCATGGTTTCCGTGCTCTTAAACATCTTAAACATCACTGAATCCAGGGCATCCGTTTGACAAATTGCTGAATCATCCCATGGTTGGACAAACACCTGCCATGTTTGTCGAATTTTGACCCATAGGATCCATGTCGCTGATGTATCTATACCTACATTTACCATGCAAACCAACTAAATGTATAGGCAAACATGCCATACATGGATGGTATGGCATAAGGAGAGCGAAACAAACATCTTTCATACAAAAGGTCACCTTCTATATAGGTCATCACTATGCATCGGGTGTTTGACCCGAGTCATACTACTTCCAACTGGTTGGAGCCGTTGGTCGTCATGAAAAATCACTTACCAAGGTGATCCCAACTTCCAATTTGGGGGTCATTTTTTGGGACACCAACCCAAACTTAATGCATTCTAAATTTTTGGGGTGCAAAATCTCTGCAAAAATCACCATGTCACATCAAGTTTACATCAAGTTTGAACTCACTCACTCATTCGCGAATGGAACCCCCCAAAACTTCAAACTTTGAACGGCTAAACATTTCCCAACCAAATATGTATATAATCCCCAAAAAAGCTTTCCAGCCGTTGGATGCCAGCCATTGACCAAGTGAATTTCGTGAAAGCCTCTCGCCCATATAGGTCATCAAACCCTCCAACTTCCAGGCTCCCCCCCCCCGGTGGGTCACCTTGTTTTCAAAGGTGAACGGAACCCGTGGAGCTACTGGAGGGTCGCTGGCTGGATCCTGGAGGAGCTTTCAGCTTGCAGGGTTTTTGGGTTGAGGGAAAAATATGCAAGCGTCAAAGTTACGGAAAATCTTCCGGAACATGAAAAATTAACATATATGTGAGTTGTCGAAAACCAGGACCTAGAAAAGCTTGGTTTATGGAAGATTTACCTATACATTTGGAATAAATGGATGGTAGATGTAGGTAAATCTATTCCAGACATGGAGCGTATGGGTACCCTTAGATACACCTATACTGGAAAATCAACCATCTTTACAAGTATCTATCCAAAAACATCTTTGCAACTGTTCATGGTATGAGAAAACCCTTTTCTGATGATACACCCCCGGATCTGCCGTCGGCTTTCGAACCCCAAAGTCATGGAGCTTTCTGATGGTTCAGATGCGATGACTTCCGGAGTTCAATGTTTAACGATTTTTGTTGGTTCCAAAAAAAGGGTTAATTTTCAGGGGTGTAAGATCCATCCAAATCAATCTAAGCTCTTAAAATTGGCTTCTCCAATGTTGAAACCCAGTTCTTTTTGGTTCAAAAATCTCTTGCTACCGACAAGGTGCGTGTGGAACAATTATACTATTTAATTTTATCTATCTCTATCTGGCTGAAAGCTTGATACATTTTGGGGCACGCCAACCAAATATGACATATACTTGGACAAACTATTCCCTACCCCGTGGATCCATGGATGGCATATTTACCAATACATGTATCATAAACATATATTTACCAACTGTAGGTAAATATTGATCCTATGGGTGCTACAAAGTTAACCTATTGCGGGAAATCCATCGCTAGAAACCTCACAAGATTGATGTGTTTCTTTCCCACACCCAGACGTCTGAATTATTCAAGCTGGGAACATGCAAAAAAAACAGAAAAAACCGGACCGGAATTACACTTGTCTTGTCAAGGCTGTCAATATTCCATATGTTTCAGGTTGTTGTAGTGGTTTCAAATCCTTTTCAAAAACAAACTCAGCGAATAAAACATAGAATCTTCCTCCAAAATTTAAGATTCATGCAGATCTATTTGACACCACCTATACAGAAACTACCTGGTCACAGTTTCTTCACTTCATTTGCTTTCCACCCGAAACCCTTCTTGGAGAAACGTCCTCCTTCAACCGGAGCAAGATCTCCAGCAACTGCTCACCTTTATGCGGGGAAAAATTATGTAGCGGAAAATCCAATCCCTATATATAAAACCATAACTATGAACACAACAGTAACAACAAACTTACAACTACTGCAATTATTAGAACAATATTTAAAAAAAAGCAGTTTGTTGGGGCATGTTAGGGCGGTATCTTCTTTTCACATCTTTTTACATGTTGTTTTTTGAGAAAGAGAGGTACGAGTTTTTGCATATAATATCTGCACAAATGCTGCAGTTTGCTTTCACGTCTGAACATCTTCCAACCTCCACAGTTTCAAGCAATTCCTGAGTTCTCACACCTTCATCTTCCAACTTTCGTTTTTTGACAAATATCTGGTGAAGAACATGCAGTGTTTTCCTAAACAACCTTCCTTTACACTCGAATATATGTACATTATATATCTAAATAATTCTATAATTCTATATATATCTTCAGGGCCTGGTTGGGGGTTTCCCATCCTTTCTATGAGTCTGCACCGGTCTAACAATCGTTTTTTCCTCCTGAACAAACGGAGTGCCAAAACGGGGTTTTGATCACTCAAGTGATCTTGGCGAGTTCAAGCTGCATCACTCCGGGGTTGGCGGGCCCACTATCCCTGCTAAAGAATCACCGCGATGTCAAATCTTCCCCCCCAAAAAACGAGAGACCTTTTTGAGGTCAATTTGGGTGCCAACCACCAACAAAAAGACATGCAAAATGACCCAGATCAAACAAAAACCTCAAAAAAAGTTGAAAAAGTTCAACAAAGACAACAACTTTCTCATTGGCAAACAGCCTGAAGGAAGTAGACACATTTTTGAAAAAGCTCCGACACACATTCTGGGAAGCTCAATTCTTCCGAAAGTTGGGAGTATTTCTGAAAATTTGGACCGGTTGAACCCCTTTGAAAACTATGCCCGTCAAATTGGATCGTTTCACCAAGGATCGGGGTGAACATGAAACATATTTGAGTTGCCACCACCTAGTAGAGTATTTCTTCGATCTGGTTCTCCCCATTGGCATTCGAATTTCTGAGCCACTTATAGTTACTTCTCCCATCCAACTCCAAGCACGGGACGTTGCTCGACCCCTAGGGCTCTCATCACACCTGCGACGACGAGCACAACATAAAAGATGAAGATAAGGAGAATTCATATTGTTTTCTACACCAAAGAAAACGGTGACCTAAACAAAACTCATGGGATTTTACATGGAGAATGTTTGAGATCAGTTCCCAGATTTTCACAAGAATATTGTTGGTGATGATTTTCAATGGAGTGTTCTTGAGTCAGTTTCCAACTGGTTTCCTCAAGTTGTTAAAGCAAAACAACTTTTAAGATGGCAGTCAGTTGGTCAAACTCAAGTTGGCTACGAGGTGGCGTACTCAACATGAACGCCACAAAAATCTCTCATCCTTTGAGCCTTCCAATAGTCAAGGTTAGTAATGAAACGAAGCTACACCTCCACGGTATTCCTTCTTCCTAATCCTCATTGATATGAACCATACCAACCCATCCTATTCACTTCAATTTAAATTCATACATTAATTACCTAATTATCCTATCCAGAGTGTCCAAAAGTTACACATCATTTTTCCAAACCCGGCCTTCAATTTCCATCACGTTACATGTCTCCATGATCTCTTGCAACTTCTCCGACAACGGCTTCAGCTGCGCCATGGCGACAACGCGATTCAATCTCTGCCGAGATCCGGCAACGTTTTTGCGAAGTCTGACAGGGTTTTCGAATCAGGTGAATTTATTTCAAAAAAAACAATGTCACTAAGCAAAAAACAACTGAAAAACATCTGAGAGTGTGCTAAACATGTATAGTATATTTAATATGTATGTATATGTGGGCAACTTCAAAAAAAACATCACCAGTCTGGCTGGACTTGGTTGACATAAGGGGAGGATTCATCTGCTAGATTTTGGGGTGAAGTTATGTGATGCCCCTATAGAACTCACCTATGAACAACAAAATATCAATTGATTATAGTATACTACCATGGGAACCCACGGTTCCTTCATTTTTGGGGGTTATAACCCATATATTGGGGGTGTAAAACCTTCATTTTTCCATGGGTTGTTGGGGTCCAAGGGTAGGGTGTCCATCGACTAGTGACTAGTTAGTAAGTTGGTTTGTAACCTATGTACGGGACTTACAACTTACTTATAGAGGGGTTGTAATCCATTTACTCAGTACCATGGACATCTTTCGCACATAGAAAGTTCAATGGCTGCAGACTGCATTGGAACCATGTGAGATGCACGATCTTCCAGTGCTGAGATGTTGCAACATCACCATGATGACTCTTGATGCTTCAATCATCAATTCAACATGTTTTCCAAAGATTTCTCAATATTTTTCAAAAACGCTCTCAACCATAACGGAGGAAAGCCTCCATGTTTAAAATGAAACCATTGGGTGCATTCATTAACTTACAAAATCTGTGGAATCCGAATTACTATGGTGGTGGGTCCCTTCGGAAGGTTTCTCTGCAAGATATCTAGGATTTTGAGATTCATGGCAGCGCAGCTTCAAGGCGGTTTTATTGCTTCCGGATCTTGAACACGAAACATGGTGCTGGGATGCACCAAAGATGTCTGAAATGGACCAACAGAGGTGGGAAAAACACCTTTTTTATAAAGCATATATATATATATATGACACCAAAAACGTGGGATGTTTGAAAGTAGCACCAGGGTTACCTGAAATAGAAGTGGAGACATGGGGGTGCTGGAATGTCTTACAGAAGGTCTTAGGTAGAGTTCCACATGGGCATTGACTGTCGATAGTCAGTATGTATCATCTCTACGAGGTGGGCCCCGGATCCAGTTATAAGTAGGGTTATAACCCCAGTTACCCATTGTGATGGGCCATTTATAGGGGTGAACTAACTCCATCTATAACTGGTAGGGGCCCACCTTGTAAGCATCCAGTCATATTCTCAGATGAGCAAGTGATGTCCAGTCACCGAAACGAAACGCTGATCGGTTCATTTATAGGTTCCATGAAGCCATTCTCAATTTCGGTGAGGTGAACAAGGATCCCCTATAGGGCATGTAGCTTCCATTCATTTATAGACTGAAAAACCACTTTCTGGTTCATTCTGTCAAGAGAAATTGCAGGGACCCCCAATAGTGGGACTTCCAGCAACCCATACTACTCACACATCACTCCCACAAGAATTCCTTCAAGTATGGGTCTCATGGTATGGGTCCTGGAAATCCCATGTGCTTGGCGGTCCCGAGCACGAGAAATCCTTAATTCTGGGTGGGAACTTGAGGCGGGTTATAACTTGCTAGAAAAAAGTACCGGACCCCAGCCATCCAATGAGACAAACATACTGTTGATGCTTCAGATCCGGCGATCACCACCGTTTGGATGCACAAAAACCCTGTGAATAATGGGATAAACTACCACCTCAACTCGTATGGGCCGGATTTCTGAACCATCAACAGTATGATGTTCTCTTGCTGGGTTAACAAAAAACAAGGTAAAACAACGATAACCCATGGTACACTAGGACCTCATCTTGTGAGTTTTTTTCCTCCAAAAACAACCAAAAACAACCAAAGAAAACAAAAGAACTCATGTCATCATCATGTTTGAAACAAAAACCATGTCCAGGTGATTCAAGCCGTGCCCTTTTCATCCCCTAGTTGGAGGTCACGATTCACCCCCTTGACAAGGGTCACGTGAACTCACCATCCCAAAAAGGTCACGGATTGAATCACCAGGGGGTGGTTTAACGACATTAAACTCATCATTCATGCCGCAAGTCAACTCGCCACTTCAGCCACGATATATATATATATTTGCGTCCGCTTTCCATGGCTACCGGCTGTCTAGTGCTCAACCCCAAAAAACCCAAAAATCCTCAATTTGCTCGTGATTGATTGGGGAAAAGCTCGCCAACTCATTTGAAAGAATCCTATACGGAAATCATCATTTGATGGTTAATTTATTGACGATTTCGTTGGTTTTCGCTCTACTACCGATTTTCATGTGCTACATTTGCTCATCCAAAACACCAGCGAGTCGCAGGTCTCCATTGAAACCCGGGAGACGCCTTCCGTCGGAGTCGGTTCCGGATCTTCCGAGGCCGCCTCGGCGGCTTGGAGGTAGGTCAAAATCTAATATGATAATATGGGTGGTATCACAAACCCCTTCCCAATCAATAGTGACCGAACAAAAAGAAACATCACACTTCAACCTGGTGTTTTGTAGGGTGATTTTGTTTTTACCTTATAACTATTCTGGAAAGTCTGGTCAAATTACAGTAATATTACTTCACCATTCAATGGATTTCCCTGAAATTGGATAATTTCCCGAAACCTCAGCTACCTTTTGCGGTGAGGGTCCCATTTGTGTGTTTTTGGGTGCGAAAAATTTGACCTTCAAAAAAAAACCTGCAACCATTGGACCATCAAGTTTACTTCCCTCCCCCCCAACAAAAAATGGGTCCCGTTTAATGATCCCCCCTTTGTTTGGAGGATTGGTGTTTGTCTTTTATTTGTTCAGAAGTAGGCCGTAGGCCTTATGAGTCGCCCCCAATTTCTTTCAGTGTGTTTGATTCTTGCTTCCGAACAGAATGGAAGGCATATGATAGCTATAACTTAGTTGCTAAACATCAACTGCAGCACTTGGAAAATGTTTGTGCCACTTCTCATGACCTCATGAGTGATCATTTAGGTAAATTCAATGGCCCCCCCTGATGCCTTCGATGCCATCTTGATGGTTGATATGGGACCATCAGGCCCATCCACTTAAAGAAAGTGGCTGGTCTTTACAAGGTGGGCCCCGATCCAGTTATAGGTAGGTTTGTAACCCCAGTCACCCATCGATAGGGGCCATTTATAAGGGGTGAACTAACTCCATTTATAAGTGGTAGTAGGGGCCCACCTTGTAGGATGATCTATACAAAGGATTCCTGGATCTAAGCCTTTCGTGATCCAAAAAAAATACATCCTTGCAAAATTAACATGCTGAACCTATAAGTAAGCCCTTTTGGAAAGGGAACATCATCTGAACCATCCACCTCCATTTTTGGTGTCCAAAATGTGAAGTGTCAAAGCTAGGTGGTGGTTGAACCAACCCATCTGAAAAATATGCTCGTCAAATTGGATCATTTTCCGCAGGTAAGGGTGAAAAAAAAACATTGATTCTGTTGGGGGGGGGTTAGACCCTTGACCCTTAGATCCCCTAGATCCCCCTAAGTCTTAGGAAGGTGTTGTTTTTTCCAACTTTCCATGGCGGATTTTGTTGGATTTCCATTTCCCACCTGGTGCGTTGCAGCACCCAAGCTGGCCACCATTCTGTCCATGGCTGAAGCCTTGAAGAAGGGTTGGTTTTGGCGGGTCGTAGCTGATGGCGATTTTTCGGGGAAATCTAGGGCAAGGTGAAAAATGAAGGTTTTACACCCCCAATATATGGGTGTTTCCTAAAATGGTGGTACCCAACAACCATGGGTTTGCCTACNTTTAAGGAAACACCCATATATGGGTAGTTATATCCCTAAAAATGAAGGTTCTGGGTTCCCATGGTGTGTCGTGTTCCCACCACCAAAGTCAGGGGACACGTTTTACTTCGAGTTGGATTCGAGCGCATGAGAGGTGAAATGCTATTCCATCTGGCCAGGTTATGGGTACTGAACTTACCGTCCCTGAAACTAACAGCTTGCACCTGAAAATGGATGGTTGGAATAGTAATAGTAGTTTCCTTTATGCCATTTGGCCAGATTTAGAGAATTAGTTTTGTGCCTGATGTATATTTGAAGATCAAATGGAAAACATGATGATACTGTTAATGGAAGCAATCTTGCACCAGCTGAGATTGGTCGATATGCCATTATTTACAAGGTTTTATACATCTCAGGTGGTGCAGGATTTCTTCCATCGACAGTAGCACCCCCAGGACGCCATCCGAAAAAGGAAACTAGCCTTCCAACTATTCATTTTCAGGTGCAAGCTGTTAGTTTCAGGTAGGGTACCCACCCAAAGCAAAACAAGGGAAATTTCATGAAAGCATGTATCAGTGCTTCATCATGTATGGCTTTAACAAAACGGTATCATTGCGTTTAATTGATTGAGCCCTATCAGATCTTATTCAAACCTACATCGCTCGCAAATCTCACCAACCGATTCAATCAACTACGGATCCCAAGCGGGTCATCTCTGGATTTGATATCGCATCATCTATTTAAACTATTTAAGTTCATTTCAATGATCTATGTCTCTCATGTTTTCACTTTGATTTCAGATTGCAATAGCTCTGGCAGAAAAAGATCAGAGCGAGCAAGCAGTGAGATGAGACAACATGTATCATCAGGGGGGTACCTTAAATTCCCATGATATCATATTGCATGGGTTCACTATACAACAACACACCCCACCATCGCAATATGGAAACGGCATGAACATCCGATTTACTAACAGTACTTGAGCCAGAAAAAAACCCTGCTACTTTCCATTATACTATAATTGTTCAATAGGGATCCTTATAATGGTTTATCAAAATCCCATCATAACTGGGTAATAAAACCCCCTATAAACCCTAAACAACCGTGTTTTCTTTCATTGCTCACTTGGTTTTGATTGAACCAGGAAAACCTGTGTTTGGAGTTCCAAACAGTGAAACACGAATAGCAAGCTTCATCCTGCAAGCCTTTTTTGTGATTTTGCCCACGAAAACAACTTTTTTAAGAAGGAAGTCATAACAACCACCATCACAAAACGCCGCGAATATCCTCCGTGTATGGAAGGCATCTCGATTTCTCTACATCTTCCGGAATCTTACCCACCATATCTGTTTGCTTTGATTGAAACTTGTTTTAGTAGAATGTAGAATTATACGATACGTTCCCCTTGAATTTCCTTCTTAGACAACACATCTTCTCAGAAAATCTTCTGAACACTTCCATGGGAAGCCCTTCCCATCATATCCCATCATTTCGGGGGGGGGGGGGACGGAAATCCCTGTATAACAAAAAAAACGAAGGGCGGGCTTTTATTTTGGGGTACTTAATATACTTCACCGGTACTCCAATGGGCTCCAAACCTGACTCCAATGGCTCTCTCCATAGCTCTGTTGAAGACGTTGAAGCACATGATCCAACATCTCCTCCCCGACGTACACCCCCTGAATTTTAACATGGAACCTGAAAAGAAGTCCCTGGAAGTTTGGAGATTCCTTTTGGAAACCATTATTTTCAGGTTCCTCCCGTGAAATTTCGGGGGAGTATGTTTTTTGATTTTTCTTTGGGAGGAGTCTAAAGGCCCTGGGTCGTTGAAGTTGGGGACCATTTTTCTTCAGGAATTTTGCTCCCCTGGGTTTTTCCGAGAAACTTGCAAAACCCACACATGTACAAAAATTGTCGTTGTGAATATTTGCATCATTCTTCTTTTGTTGCAAGTTTCACTTTCCATATCATGGCATCAGCAATTTCAGCTTCTTAATTCGAAAAAAAAAAAAACACATCCTTAAAAAGGGGGTAACTTGTTGATTTGTTGGAAGTGGAGATTGGAATTAGCTGGACATGAAGAGGCTTACGTTCTCCCTGTCAGAAACTATTCAATCACGTATCATCTCAGAATTTCCGGTATACTGATAATTATCTACTTGGTGTTCAACCAACCCGGTTTGAAAAAAATGCTCGTCAAATTGGATCATTTCCCCAAGGATCGGAGTGAACATTAAAGATAATTGAACCCACCTAGTAATAATTCTGGCCATCCGTAAATTTCATGACACATTTCACCAACTTGAATTTCAATTTTTTTCGGGGGAATTTGGGGGAGGGATTCCCGTAGTGTTGATAGTGCAATCATTATAATGTTATGCGGTGGTCGACTCGGTCGACGATCCTTTCCATTTATATATAGACCCTTTCCCACGGGACGGGATGGCGAGCTGTTAGTTTTTTAGGGAAGGTAATGCTGTTGCACAAGTGCCCTTTTCATCTTTTTTTGTCAAACAATCATGTTAAACATTACAACAGTACATACAAATTTCCATATATCTCACTCTAACCGTTGTGCCCTTTTCATGTATACTAATTCAACATGTCCCAAAAAGTTCATCCTACATTTGTGCATTAAAGGATCTCATGATGATGATGACGATGACGATGACGATGACGATGATGATGATGATGATGATGATGATGATGATGATGGTGGTGGTGGTGGTGGTGGTGATGATGTGGAAGTTGATGTTGACAGAAAAAAAACACGATGCACAGGATAATGAGACGTCCACTCTCTTTTTGACTTGCTTGTCTCAGCAACGCTTTCTCCACACGGGCAGCGCGTTGCATCCTTTGAACCAATGTGAGCTCAAGGGAAGGTTGAAAAAGACAAACCAAGCATGGCCTACTGTTCAAACTATGTTCACCCTCGGGGGTGTATCGGTGTAGCCATCAACAAATTTACAAACGGCTCCTTTGACTCATGCCACTCTTCAGGAGTACCCAACATCCTGGATTTAAGTTTGTATCAGTATTTTTGCTCCCCCCCATTGAGGGACGTAGATCATCCCTTCTTAGTTCCCACAGTATCACTGGTTGGTTGAAACCGCCATCTTTCTTGTTTGAACTCTCGAAAACTCGCCTAGCTGACCCTCAGGATATCTCAGATGTATGTTTTTCCCTAACCCGCAATGGAGCGCCTCACCAAACATCTAACCTCCCTTCTCCAAGCTTCCAGAAAACGCGGCTAGTCACGCTCCACAACGCAAATAAAGCCACTATCCAGGCCTACCCCATGCCTCAAGGCAGTTCGAGCGGCCTCCCCGCCTTTCGTTGAGGTACAGTAGTGTGCAGGAGTTATATTCCAAATGCCTCCAATTTCAGCGAAATTTTCCAACGGCCTCCAATTTCGGCGAAATTTCTGGTGAGTTTTCTGTTCTCAAAGATTCCGGATTTTTTAAGTCAGGCACTCCTGATACCTTGTGCTTTACTCGTGATGTTCAGCATAAATTCATTAAACAACTTAGTAAGAGGCCAGTTCCCCATACAAGCATCAACCAAGCAAATTAGTTTGTTATTTGTGTCTGAAATTATTCCCATAGCATCCATGTATATTCCATGTATGGTACATTGATCGACTTACATTTACCAAATTTTGCCAGTAAAAACAACCACAATGTAGTTCAATATACCACACATAGATGGTATGGGGTCGAATTGAAGGCGGTTAGTTGAGTTTCGCACAAACGACGTCATGATGCCAATGTTCAAGGGAGTTCCACCGTAGACCCCCCAACCGCTTCAATGCTGTTAGCAACCATGAACTACCCCCCAGAAATCTAACATAGATACCAAAAACGGCCATGTTTAAAGGGGACCACCTTTTCCAAACCATCATTTTCGGTATCCATGTTAGTTTTTGGGGGTGTAAGTGGGCCAACTACGATTGCCTTCACATGCAAACAAGGTGCCCATTACGTACCCGCTGTCTGGGTTGTAAACGCTCCTTTCGTTCCTGCGTTGTTTCTCTGGTTCAGGCGAAACATCGGGACATCCGCGTTTTGAGTGTAATGCTTGGTTCATAGGGATTCCCGTCTCACGGTTTATGATATGATAAATACCTTCTCTCAAAAGCATTTGTCCTATTTCGAAAATGATTTATTCATGAATATGCTATATAGTTACATATCCATACATATCCCATATTTACCTACATTCATCGTATATGTTTGCCAAACGTAGGTCAATATTCCATACATAGAGCATCTGGGTATAGTTCCTAGTTTACTGCAGAGTATTATCTACTTCAGCCCTACTAGTTGCAAAAAAAACACCGTTCATCTTCCAGGCATCCATGTTTGATTGAGCTCCAGCTTCTTAATATTTCTCTGAAATGTAGCCTTGTTGATTCCTGATCAGATCATTCCCCCTGACTACTCAACTTGGAAAAAAACAGCCGTAAAAAACATCCCTATGTAATATAAATATTATAATATATTATATACTACACAGTACAATATACTTCTCAATTTGCTGCTGGTGTTATTGTTTCTTGCAAATGTGTTTTCCACGTAAGCAACGTTCAAAACCCTGACATGACATTCCATTGAGTCCTG
This sequence comes from Breviolum minutum Mf 1.05b.01, assembly GCA_000507305.1. Lineage (NCBI taxonomy): Eukaryota > Dinophyceae > Suessiales > Symbiodiniaceae > Breviolum > Breviolum minutum. Next base: position 62,580 of record DF239669.1, read on the forward strand.
ATAAGTTTATAGGGATCCTTATCATATCTTCTCAAAAAAAACAAAAACAACAACAACAACAACAACAACAACAACAACAACAACAACATAACTGTGGTTATTGCTTGTATTAATATGGGACGCAACAAATAACCCAGTTATGAAAAAACCTGGGTAGGTTTTTGTTTCATCCCATATATAGCAACCAATAACCCAGGGTGGAGTCCACCAACCAGTCACTGAATTTCCCACCAAAATTGCTGAGAAAGTTGTTGCTCACCTTGGGGCTCTCAGGTTGATAGAAGGCAGCAAACTGCCTCCCTCCAGTGCCATCACTCAAGGCCTGAGAGACACCCCCGCACACCGGGTTTCCAGCAGACCCGCTGTAACGGCCAAGGTCGGGTGCTCAAAATTTCAGGAGTTCAGGGCCGGATCTCGTATTGGTTTCCCAGGTGGGTGAAATTTGGGGGAATCTTCGCAGCTGACTGGAGGATTAATTAGGGTATCGTTTTTTTTGGGGTTTGGCAATGGTGATGTTGTGTCCCCAGGGGACGATTTAAAAAAGACTAAATATTCATATATAGATGTATCAGAAATGAGATTTGTCAATCATAGATTCGATATATTCAATCATGTATGGTCATTTTTTCTCCATATATTCCGTATTTAGATCTTTTCAGACCTTTTAAAGACATATTCATTGATGAAGGTAGGTCTATTTGGGGTGCTCTAATTCTTTGCGTGGGGTCATGCAACCAAAGCAATTGAATATCAGCATACCTTCCACAAAGGTTGGAGGTATTCAAATGTCAAATCTTAAATCAAATCCATACCAATCCTGATCAGATCTGATACGGTCCACTGATAGTAGCAAACCGAAATGTGAGGATGCAGAGTTGAAAATATGATCCAATGAGATTGCTCTAAGAAGGATGGCATGAAACGTTTAGGGTCTCTTCAACCCAAAGTGCTGAACCAATCTGAATTCTACCCATGAAACCTTGCACGGATATAGACAACATGTGACACCCTGTAACAGTCTTCAAGAGAACTACACCTTTCCAATGTATCATTATCATTTTGGGCTAAGCTCCTGATGCCCTTTACATCTTAGACTGCCTTTTTTTGAGGAAACAGGGTTGGAATGAAGTCATTTGCGGGTCCAAACCCACATCTACCGGGGAATTAACACGGGCCCAATCACCTTCTGAGAATGGTAATGGAACCTAAATACTTTGCTGAGGAGGGGATTGGACATCCCAATCATCATCTGAGAATATGACTGGATTCCTAGGGATGGTCATGTCTGCTTAGACTTGAAAAACGAATCCAGCAGAATTCTCCATCACCTTCCTCCAACACATACTGCTTGCTAAGCAAAGGAACTGACAGTGCCTTGGGATAACCCTGTGGCCATCCCAAATACACGGTGTGGATAACGATTCCCATTTGCTTGGCCAAAAGACGCTCCTGAACTCAAAGGTGAGGCCAGATGGGATCCGAGGATGACCTTTTTTATGTCATCAATAGTACGTACTGTTGATGGCTTACCTGAGATGTAGAAAACCCTGTAAACTAATGGGAAATAACTATCTATCAACTCTCGTTGTTCTATTAAAAGAATCATGTCTTTGGTCCAAACTTCTGGCTCAAAACTTCAGTTCCATGAGTCCCAATTTTTGTCCAGATGTGTTGATTCAATTCGTCATCCCTGAAAAAAAAACACCTGTCAAATCGAATAAAAATCATGAGCAAAAACAGAAAACCCACTTTGATATCCAAACGAACCTGGTTTGTTGGGCCGGTATTTGGCCCCACCAATCATACCCCACTGGTTTTTGGCTCCTTTACGGGATCCCAAAAGTCCTCCAAAATGGTGATTTTTTAGGGAACGTTTGATCCATGTTTCACCCAATCACCTGGATCCCTAGGGTTTTCGCGTGCTTTTTTGTTCAAGCCAGTTTGGTGTTTCGTTGGAGTCGTGCTAATATCAATTTAGGGATGAACCTGCGTGTTTCAAAAATACTGTTGATGGCTGAAATCCAGCTAACCAGTGGATATGGTATCCATATCCCACTATTTACAGGGTTTTATCCATCAACAGTATATTAATATGAATGTATTACAAAGAGTAGGCACCAAATAGCACCAACACAAAAATCTGTTGGGGACTACCAAAAATACACCCCCCCTTTTTCAGAATCTGGGTTTTTCCATCACGTTCGGGGTATTTATGTGTTTTCCGAGATTTTCTCCGCGGGATCTTTAAACAAACAAAACTTCTCCTGGACCAGGTGTCAACGAACCTTTGAAAGGCTCACATTTTCACCATCCTAAAAGGGAATTACCAGGCAGAATTGCCAGGCAAAGATGATTTTTCAGAATCTATACATCAAGGGGTGAAGAAATCCACCATGAAAGCTTCGCTGGTCAGGGCATGGCATGCAGGTTGGTTTTTCTATCCAACAAAAACCTTCAACTTGACCTGAATATCCCAGATCTCGAACTGCTAGTTTAGTGTTGTTTTCTAGGTGGTTGGCATGCTTATCCAATTTCTGTCATTTCCTGGGTAAACATGACAAAAATCCTCGAAAACCATCACAAAACAAAGGTCTTTATGTTGCCAACTCAAACATAACTCGTAACCAAACAAGGAACCTTTCAAAAGACAAAATCCCTCCAAATTTGCCAGCAACGAAATACATCAAGTTTGATCCGCCACAAAATGGGCCCCAAAAAAAATGATCCCTGCATCACCTACAAGATGGGCCCCGGATCCAGTTATAAGTAGGGGTTGGTTCACCCCCAGTTACCCATTGATAGGGGCCATTTATAGGGGTGAACTAACTCCATTTATAAGTGGATCCGGGGCCCACCTTGTAGGTTTTGTCTTTTTTTTTGGATTATGAACATATCCTCTCTCCTGATGCGCATCTGGATCACCATGGGTCGGGACGCCATCGGTAATCAAGAGCACCTGGGGACCAACGTTGGCACTTGCTTTTTTGTGAGTGGAAGTATAAAGTAGATTCGAACCTGCCCCATAACCCCACAACCCTATGGTACGTCACATGAAAAGGAGATTGATTGGGGAACACTATGAGAAAACGAACATGTCAAGAAATGCCCACATGAACTAGTTCGAAATAGTTTCCCGATTAAATCACTGGGAAAAAGCATGGATTTAGCACCCATGTTTTTCCCACATGTGGGACAACTTTTTTTCCCAGCTTCTTAAAGTCACATTTGAATACAACCATTTCAATCAACACCTCCCTCCCACCAATACTTTGATCAAGCGACATGCGCTTGACCTTTCAATGGCTTATTGCCACCTTTCCTGAGAAAAACAACCACATGCACACAGCGAACATCAATTGCAAATAGATTGCTTTAAATGTCAGGACTTACATGTCGGCTACAACCATCAACCATAGTCGAAAATAAACAACCATGTTTTCCACAAACCACTTTTGGATAGTTAGACAAATATCCAACTCGCCACGGAAAAAAGTTGCAAAGTCTGAGCATTTGATGTACACCCGTGGAAACTAACATATCCAACCTATGGAAGAAGAAAATCACCTTCCCAGCTACCTTTGAAGGGGATATGTTAGTTCCCTGAAGGGTATTTTCTGACCCGGCATCGGCCAAGGACCACAACAATCACGAGAGATTTGGACCAAGGATCTGTGCGAAGGCACTAAACTCTTGTAAAACTTCCTTGGGAAATCATGGGAATATGAGGGGGACTAAACACCCCTGAAATGCCACGTCTCCCCAAGAAATAAGGCCCAAACAAACGATCATTACGGCATCATGGTGGTTAAGAATCCGTTAATAAGGCCGTATTTCTTGCAGGGGTTGCAGTGGGGGGTACCTTTAGATTGCCATGAGTGGTTTTGCAACACAAATCAACACAAGAATCTCATGTCTGAACTACTGACCAGGACCGGTGACCCAAGATGACCCATTTGGAAGTTTAGTACAGTAGTTCAAGAAACAACTTTAACAAAATTAAGATTTGAATAGCCACTTGGGGTGCCATTTAGTCATTGGCCATTGCTTGTGCCTGGTATTGCGTGATTGACCATCCTAATGTAAGGCAATTCAGCAGGAAATTGATGCATATATCTACCCTGTGATCGTGAGGATTCTGCAGTTCTTTAGCTCCTCACATAGTAGGAAAATACATCATCCCTGGCTCCAAATCGCTCCCCCAAATTAAGCAGGGTAGATATTTAGATACCATATGCCATAGGCTACTCCTTGTGGACCTTTGCTTTCCAACGCTCGCCAAGTCGGGAACCGATGGGACATCTATGCACACACACTGCACACATATATTATACATCTTCTGACTATATCATAGTGGCTTCTGCAACAACCCACCCAAACTGCCTCCTGAATATTTCAAAAAACAACACACAAATCAAATAAAAATAAAGAACAATATGATGAAACGCTAGTAAACTATTACACACTTGGCTTTATCTTATAGTTACATGGCCTGATTCTAGATATCTGCATGTTTCCGAAACTTGTGGTACCCCCAAATCATCCATTTTAATAGGAGTTTTCCATTATAAACCATCCACTTTGGGGTACCCCTATTTTTGGAAACCCCCATATCTGGACTCATCTGTTCCCATTTGCAAGCCAAACTACTTGCAAAGGCTTTGAATAGTTGGTCCATCCATTGCACTGCAGGCGCATCGCAAGGCTGGACAGGGAAGCATAGTCTGTACCTGTTATCTGGCTGAACATTTAAGGGAACGGGGAACCAAATCCAGATGTTACATGTATGGAATATTCCCGAAACATGGAGCATCTGGTAACCAAACACGAAAAATTGGCGACAATTCCTAAACCTGAATGATCAAGGCTCCTATGAGAGGGAGATTTTTTCCACTTAACGACCCCTTTAGGAGGAAAACATCTTCAAACGCAGCATCAAGGATTTCAGGGCGATATTTTTCTTGGTTTTCAGGGGATATATATTTCGATACACAATGCTGATATGGATCAACTAATTAATAACTAAATATTTGCTTTGGAATGGGAATCAAGGAAGATTTTCTTTTTTGGGGAGGGGGCAATTGGCAATCGGACATATTCGTGACCTGCATTTCTGTAGTCAGTTCAACCACACATAAAAGATCCACACATCGAACGCTTGGATGTTTTGTCTGCTTCTGGGAACTTGTTGGGCGAATGAAGACATGCTTCATCAGCTTTTGTTGGCACCTTAAATATACCACGTGAAGCCAAACCCATCAAACCCCCACCAAAACACATGTGCTCAGAATCCCAAAACACCAATCGACATTGGGTTAACGTTAACCTTGAGTCTGCCCCAAATGCCACCAACATGTGAAACAAAACATGGAAGCCTTCTGAAGGCAATCAGCCTCTCCAACGGAGAGGCATTGAGTTAGAGCCATTTTCCCATAAACTTTGAGGGTGGAGGTCTAGACCCTTTACCATCCATGTCCATATCTATCATTTAATATATTTAATTTGCCTGCCGTTTTTTCAAGGTTCATGTCTACATGGTAAATGTAAGTAAATGCACCGTAGATACATCAATAGTCTGGGATAAGGCTATGTGCACACATCTATACACAAAAACCTGTAGTGAATAATTCCCCCCCCCCAAAAAAAAAGTGCTGATCTCATGCATTTTCTGTACGTATTTGGTTCTTTCAATCCGGTTGGATACTACTACGTCAAAAACTGAATTTTCCTCATGTAAACACAACCAGTCTACAAAAAAAACACCTCTTAGTTCATAACTTAAACACATTTCTCACCCCCCCAAAAAAAAATCGTGCCAAAGATACTGAAGAAGGAACCATCAGCATTGCGAAACTTCTTGGAGTGGTGATTAAACCTTTTTTTCTTCACTGAATCAAGTCATGAGGAATCCGGGAATTCACCAGGAATCCTGAAATTCACCAACAAACAACGGCTGAATACCATGATATTTTATATATAGATACCATGGGGAACCCTCGGTTCCTTCATATTTTAGGGGTTATAACCTATATATTGGGTGTGTACAACCCCTTCATTTTTCCCATGGGTTGTTGGGGTCCAAGGGTATTTTCCATATTGCATGCTGATTTGAAAACCTTTACATTTCCACAGCAACCGTAAGGACAGGAAGACTCGCCTCACCAAATTTCCGGTGAAAAAAATCCGACCAATGGAGATCTTATGGAGGCCATAAACTATTCGAATTCCATCACCTTTGAAATTACATGGGAATTGTGAACAGTTTTCACTGGTGACCTTTTTTGTTCCTTAAATAAAAAAATGGAAAAAAACGAGCATCAACATATAAGAATGAACCATGAAGATTTTACACCCCCAATAAATGGGTTTATAACTCCTAAAAATGAAGGTCGTGGGTTCCCATGGTAAAAGGTATTTTTGAAATTTCTTCGAGAATACCCAAAACAAAGTCCGCTAACCAAAAATTGGAAAAGGCATCTAGTCAGCATATATTGGACAAACAGGTTGCTGCAACCGGATTTAGATAGCAAACAAACAGCGATTCAGTATTTTTTGTATGTTTCTTTTTAAGAACATTCCCAATGTTGATAGACTGAAACCTTTTGTGCCATGAAGATTCAACATTCAAAGCCAAAAAACCCCACCAACACGCATCTGATCTCTTCTCAGCGTAATTATCCTGGAAGATCATGTCTTCAGCTTGTCTGTGAAACTGCCTATGCCATCCTAACATGCATCCCGTCAACGTCACCCATCACCCGTCTCTTCCAAGAAACTCAATGTATCCGAAGGACATGTCACGTTCACGGCATGCTTCGATAAGACCCATGGTCACACGGGAGGACCACGTGGCATTCACGCCCGCCATACCTCCGGGAAAAAGACATGAATGACATCTAAAAAATCTAAAAATATGGGTTCCAACTACAATGCATATTTGAAACAACTATGATACAATTATGTTTTTTTTAATTCATATCTTTAATTTATTGTACATAACTTTTATTACCTTCGCAGATCTTAATGTGGGGACTTGGTGGTTTGAAGCACAGGCTCAGATCCGCATTTGGTAACGCCCGGTCCCAAATCTGTGGTTCTGAACTTCATCACGAATCTGGAGCACCAAAAAAAACATCAGTTGGGATAACCGATATCCCTATCAATCCATGCCCATCTTGTAGATCAGTAAACCCCACCTTTCTGGCCTACTTCACCAACAGAGTATCCACCTTTACCATTCAACACCCGAACAAAAAAAACATATCTCATATATACTTGGCCAATTGACCCTGAAATAAAAAAATGAACTTGATTTTCATGTTATTTTCTCACTAAATAATATGTAATCCCCAAAAAGTTAAAAGCCGTTTAGCTCGCCATTGGCCAAGGTTTTTTGCATATCCGAAGGCACTCATGGAGACGTCGCGCAAGATGGCCACCAATCCTTAGGATGGAAAAGTAGGAGAATCATTAATTGACAAAAAAACATCTCCAAAACTGCCTTTTTTTACATTCTAAATGTATAGCATCCTTTAAAAACACAACCCTTAGGTCCCCTGCTAAAGTACAACTCTTAGTGGGTTACATCCCACAAATCCCATTAAACTCAAAGGAGCTAAGGGAATAAGGCTAATCTAAGATATGCCCAGTTAAAAAAAACAAACAAATTTAGGCCAAGACGGTTGGGGGGAATCGTATATGTTCTTATCTTAATATTTTTTTGGTTGGTGCTCAATCCCCAACCTTGTTGCGACACTTTGCTCCTCATGTAGTAGGGCTTCCCTGGTCATTTACAGTAGTGGCTGCTCATTCTCATCACAATTTTTTGCACTGCCCAGTGATGTCTTAGAAGTTTGAAACCTGGGGATAGATCCTTCGGCCCCTCTCATGGTTGGGGATTTGACATAATCCCCCATCTCGCTCCCTTCATCCATCCCTCGGTCGCCATAAGCAGCTGTTCCAGCTGGTGGCTTTCGTCATATCCCATCCCCTACCGAGGGTCATTATATTACCAACCCAAACAAGGCACTATTAGCATGCAGTCACATGAAGCCGTCAGGTGAGCCAGGATTTTCTAGGGTGAAGGGAGATTCGCTCAACATCACCGTACATTTACATCGTTTGATCACCCCCAAAAAGGGTCCCATTCAATGACCCCTTGACCAATACTGCCGAGCCTCCACCCTTACAACGTTTCAGTCGCTCACGGCAGCGTGGCCAAACTGCAGGCGATGGATTCGTTGACCTTTTTCGGATGGCAGGGCCCCAGGGCTGGTGGAAAACCCCCGCGCGAACGGTGGTTTCGTTGTTCAGGACATCCAACAGTTCGGGGCCAAGGTAATCTATGGCGAAAAAAGCGAGAATCTCTTGGATAGCGGGATGGGATTTTTTGGTTCAAATTTGATGGCATCTTTTTTTTTAGGTGGATAACTAACTTGTTTGCTCCAAAAGCATACACAAGTTTTTTTTTGTGGGGAAGATGATCTGTATGTAGTGGTTCGTTACCTTGCTTCATATTCAACATTCAACTTGTGCTTCTCCAAATGATATGTATGTATGTATGTATGTATATTTGACATCCTTTTACATTAGCTTTTTTGGACATGAGAGAGTATGCTAACCACCAATCAGGAGCACGAAGAAATCACAAACTATTTGAGCTACCAAAACAAATCGAACCTGATCAAAAAACATGTTCAGAGGTACAAGTACGTAAAAGTGTCGGTTCCATGAATTTTACAAAAAAAACTCCATCTGGGCATCACTAGCAACCCTGCAAAGGACAGGAACAGGTCAGGTGGCGGGTATCAACTCCTGGATCGGGTGGTAGATTTGGCCAAAGGTATTCTCCCGACACAAATCGCCCTCTGTGATGTTTTTTAAAAGGGTGCGGACTTGTTTTGGGAATTTTTTTCTTTTTTTTTTTGCATTTTTTTTTTGGTCTGTGGGCTTTGTGCCTGCTTTCTTTCCAGCTCACGTGGTGTGGTTGGGTGGTGTTTTTGTGGTGGTGTGGTGGTGTTT
>DF239669.1:71762-113587 GCA_000507305.1 Breviolum minutum Mf 1.05b.01
TTGCTGTTACTGTTGTTGTTGTTGTTGTTGTTGTTGTTGTTGTTGCTGTTGCTGTTGCTGTTGCTGTTGCTGTTGTTGTTGTTGTTGTTGTTGTTGTTGTTGTGGTTGTTGTTGTTGTGGTTGTCGAGTACGACCAGGGGACCAGAGGACCAGAGGACAGGAGGACCGGGGACCAGGGGACCAGAGGACCGGAGGACCAGAGGACCGGAGGACCAGGGGACCGGAGGACCAGGGGACCGGAGGAGAAAATAAAGGAAACAAATACCACCTATGGCTCTATTTTGGCCCAAGGTAGCCACAGGATTCCCATGTATCCACAACATTCTTGGCCCCTCCTTCACCCTATAATCCACCATAAGAAACGAGGCATGCAATACTTCCATCGCAATATGGTTGGAACAAAACCGACTAAAATATCCTTACAAACTGAAACATACCTTCCATAAGCAACTCGTTGATGCACCACCTAAAAATTCTCTCCCTTGGCCCATCGTAGAAACAAAATATTCCATCCCAAATCCTTCGGAACGTTCGATCTGAGATGCCAGGTATGTAATTCAAAAGGATCCACCTCCGCAAAGTCCTCGGTGATTTCGGTTTTCGCTGTGCCGAAACGCTGCAGGTGAACTGAGAACTACCCTCCCCGAGGTTTTTCACAGCAAACGAAAACCCCGGATTAAAAGTGACCTGACCTGAAAATCCAATAGGAAAGTATATATAATCTTCCAAAACCCACCATTTTTTCAGGGGCGAGCGATGTTACGTTGAACTTCCGGGGGGTGTAACAGAACATTTATCCCATCCCGAATCCCATCCCGCTCGTTTGAAGTCGATGATTTTCCATTTCACTCCCAACAACAATTGCCCTTCAGGACCTACGTTTTTCCTACGTTTTTCTGTATGTTGAAGCTTCGATGCAGTGTAACAAGAAGAGGATAACAAGGCGGGCAGGCTGCAAGTGGAAGCTCTCAAATATATGACGAAAAAAATCATCATACTCTGTGGGCGTTATCGTTTTTTTTTTCTTCCTTATCGTTTTACCATGGTTTGGACATGTTTTTAGCAACAAGGGACGCTTTGGTCATAAACGGAAGCTACCCGGGTTTTTTTACTTCCTCAGGTGACATATGCCACATATGCACCCTAGAAGTCCAAGTCGACCATTAAAAGGAATAGGTTTTCACCAAACACTACTGTTTTTGGGAGGGATTTTTTTAATCCTCCCTAAATTGGGGACTCTTATTTTTAATGGTCTTGGACTTTCAGGGTACGAGTGCATCATATTGCAAGGCAGTCAAGGATTGTAGGCATACGGACCTCCACCTGTGTAAAATTTGCTCCCCAAATCTTGCACCAAATATCGGGCAAAAAAACCTATTCATCCTATATTCCCAGTCAAGGGTGCTGGCTAACCCCACCAAGAAAAATGTGGAGGAACTGTATAGCAACAGTTTAATTATATGGAGGTTTCCCAAAATGGCGGTTGTTTTGGGGGTACCACCATTTTAGGAAACCTCCATATTACATATACACTTTAATATTCAGCAACTTTGATCCAATACAAGGTGGGTCTCCGGATCCAGTTAGAAGTAGGGGCCCATCACTCCATTTATATATAGGGGTGAAATAACCCCATTTACCAATTCATAAGGCCATACTATAGGGGTTACAACATCTATAGGGGGTTGTAACATGTTATAACTCGAGTTTTAACTAACAGGGGCCCACCTTGTAGTGCACATCCCCTCACTAAAAGCAATGCTTCGACCATGCCGCCCTTTTCACTGGCATCTATAACATACATACCTGGACCCTCCGCTTGGGTGTCCAATTTCAGCCCCAAACAGTCTGGTTTTTGAAACCCAAACTTCAGACCATTGGAGGACTCAGGAATAAATACACTATATATATATACATACATGTACATAAGTGGTTGAACCACCCCCCTTGAAAAATATGCTCGTCAAAATGGATTTCATCTTCCCCAAGGATCACGGTGAAAGTAAAAACATATTTGAAACCACCACCACTATATATACACCCCAGGCAACTAGCCAACATCACCAAAATCTCTTCAAACCAAACCCTTGTTAAAGGATCCAAGTGTCTCCCATATCACGAGGATCCCAGCGTTTGTAGCGCCTCCAACGGTGTAGCTGGCGAATCAGGTCTGACAAAAGACCTCTGAAATGGGTCACTTCATAATGCAATGGGAAGTAAACATAGATGTTTTATCATCGTAATATCATATAAATGATCTATAACATCATACACATCGCATACACACACACACAAATCTACACAAATTTCAATTTCTACATGAATAAAAAACAACATATAAGGTAAATACATAATAAAACGATTCACCTTTTTTTCAACATGTTGCCTTCCCAGCCATCCAAACCCCTCCCTCCCTTCGTCGCCTGGGCGCTCCACCCGGATGTTCCGCCAGTTCACTTCTTCCACGGTCAATGGAACCAGTGATGCATTCCTGGGGCCCGCCATGGGCAGCAGCAAAGAAATAGGAGCTGTGGGACAAGGATGACTACCTGGTGATTTCAACCTATTTGAAACATAATATATTGTCAAATTGGATCATTTCAATAGGAAAACACTTCAAAGTTCTAACCACCAATTTTCAGGGGATACTGAATATTTAAGAAATCCTACTAACCAGTTGAGGTCGATGCTTCATGGTGGTTAGCCGATTTTTTTCCATCAACAGTGTCTTAAGAGAAACTCCTATGGGAGGCTCACTTCAACTAGATGTTTTAAGGGGATCTTTTAAGAGAATCTGGGATAATGATTTTATGAGAGAAAATCCAATAGATTGAGGTTCATCCCTTAATCATCTATATTCAATTTTAGGAGTTGTTTCTTTTCTGGTTAATGGTTAAACCACCCACCGTGGGCTATCTGGAACAGCAAGGGGGGAATCAGTTTTGGAGACGATAGACTGCTGTGTATTTTTGGTGGTGAATTTTTTTCCCCATCTGAAACATATTACTTCGTCAAATTGGAAGCATTTCCCTGAAAAAATTCGGGATGACAAAAAAACGGATCTTTCCAGACGAATCCACCCGAGGTTTTTTTTTAGGGACACTATTTTTTCGTAACTGAAAATCCCATTGGATTGAGGTTCGTTCACCCCCAACAACAGTCTTAAGAGTCCTATAATCAATCATTCAGTTTTTTTAGGTAGCTTTCTTTTCTAGTTCGTGGTTGAACCAACAATCTACAAGGTGGGCCCCGGATCCAGTCATAAGTAGGGATGTAACCCCAGTTACCCATTGATAGGGCCATTTATAGGGGCTATAACTCCATTTATAAGTGGTAGGGGCCCACCTTGTAGGTATATGGAACTGCAATGAGAAAGGGGGAATCAGTTTGGGCATCTTATAGACGGTGCATGTTTGTTCGTGGTCGAACCCATCTGACACGTGTGCTCTTCAAATTTGGAACATGTTTACCCAAATTTTCTGGATAAAAAAGTTGTCCCAGGTGATTCAAGCCGTGAGCTCTTTATTCCCCACATAAAACTCATCAAGAGGTCCATTTTAGTCAGCAGATCCCCAAGCCTGGAAAATAATTAAAAAAAACAAAGAAACTTGGACCATCACTCCTGCTGTTGTGAAGTGCTATCAACAAAAACGGAATTATGCCACGCAAAAAAAATAAAAAAACATGTGTTCTTTCGATTATACTGCTTGGTAAACAGGGATTATGTTTAATGGTTTAGTATAATCCCTATATAACTGAGAAGGATTTCATCCCTTTGAACACTAAAATAGCAAGTTCTTTTTTTGGATTGCTCGAATGATTTGTTGGGCGTGTTTGTCCATTGCCAGAAATAGTGTGGCAAATGGTGTGGACATATTTAGGGATTTCGCATTTCCTACTAGTTATCTAAAAATCCGGGTGGTGACATTTACTGGGAACAGACACCAACTACCCTAAGAATCATTGGACCCTCCTATAGAGGGGTTTGGATCTGTATAGCAGGGTTTAGGGATCTCCAAACCCCTAGTTTTGAGATCCCATGATTCTTAGGGTCTGTGAGAACTTTCTCACATATCAAATCCTCTCCCTGCTACTGAGACTCCAATAAGATCTCAATATTCTCGACACTGAGACTGTCAACGTCGAGAAGTCCTTGGAAGGAAACATTTTCAGATATGTACACCCCCGAAGTTTGACATGGAATCTGAAAAATGATGGTTTTTTCATAAAGGAATCTCTTTTTCCAGGGGCTGATTTTCAGGTTCAGGGTGTAGGGTTTGGTGTGTTTTTCCAAAATTAAAGACCAAACACATCCATTGAGTTTCAAAAACTCTAGGATCAACTGAACATTTTCCTTTGGGGACGTACATGGAGGTACATCGTCTGAGACACACCGCCTTAGGTCGACAAACAATAATGTGCCACTGTTCAATCCGAATCCCATGGAAGTTGACAAAAACAGAATCAATCAATTTCTGATTGAAACAACCTTCCTCAACAAGCGAAATCAACAGCTTTCAATGTAATATGTCATCAACATGGACGCACGATAGTTCAGAAATTAACTTACTACTTCACTTGAATATCACACACAATCCTAACATATTTCCATTTTTAGTTGATAGGTACAATATCTCACAGCCAAATTGTAATATTTCACGAACCTGGATTTTCCTGAAAAGGCCGGTGATTTCCCTTCCTGAAAGCTACATTTTGGGGAAATCGGTCGTGTTAATTTGCCGCTGCCAAGGTTCCCATATTTGCTGCTAAAAGATCTTCTGGCACTTTCAACTCACCAGCAACTTCAAAACCACCAGGATTCTGGCCAAGGCCTTCTCCGGACCTGAGACTAGTGACCCGTTTTAAAGTGCCACCCCCAAGACAACAAAAAAAACATATATTTATATACACATATTTAGAGATCATTTGACCACTTTTAAGAGCAACTCCTTTACACACCTAACACTTCAAAAGTGAATCCAGGTGGCAAATCATTGTCATGTTGTACCACTGCTTCATCTTCTTTTCTCTGGAACTGTTCCTGGAGACTTTGGGACACTTTTATTTGGGACCATTTGGGAGTGACTATTGAACATTGAACATTCACCTTGACAAATATATAAATACATATAAATATAACAATATATTCATATATAAATAAACGTATATAAGTATACAAACATAAATTAAATATACCTATATATAATATGATATATACAAATGCATTTATATATAGATTTAGAATAGGTACACCTATTGTTGAAAAGAAATCCGGAAAACCACCAATTTAAGGGATGTTGCGGTATAAAAACTCCAAACGGTATATACAAATCAATGTCTGTTTTTACGTATAAAACCTCAACTGGTACGGATCCTGCCCTTAGATGTGGACCAACAAGTGTGTTCTTCAGTCACCTCGCCCAACTGAACATCGGAGTTCCAAAAAAGGAAAAACAAATTCATGGCTTTTCTAGTCAGTGGTTTCAACCCACTTGAAAACCTTGAAAAATAGTACGTAGTCAAAATGAGAATCTTCCCCAAATAAGGGTGAACATAATATGTCAAACCACCAACTCGTTTTGATTCAAACCATGAAAGAACAACAACAATTCAGTCAGCCTTACAAAGTTATATATAAATGTTCAACCATCTTTTTTTGAAGGGAGGCACGTGTTTTATTCTTGTTCCTGCCATCTCCCAAAACGTTTGTCAGAAAGCCAACCAACCGAGTCCTGTTGGTCCATTCCTCCTGAACCTTGGGTTGTCTCTCCTGGAAGCTTCAAACCGTGGGCCAGTTATATTGGTTACGGTTACCCATATGGATCCATGGGACTGGTATAGAAAACCTACGTTTGGTTGGTTGATTTTTATGGTTTTCATGTAGGGAAATATACCAGTCCTATGGATTGTTTGGGTTAGTAGTGATCCTTAGAATGGGTTTATCAAAATCCCTAAAAAAACTTTTGATTGAATCCTGGTTGTGTAATTTTGATCATTCAAGTCTCAGGGAGGGGGTGGTACCAAGATAGGAAAAGAAAAAAACGGGAAGATCTTGAGTGCCTAAAGGTGAATTATGTAAAGTATATGATATGACCCTAATGTTTGTATGTGTGACATCTTGAAATGTGAGCACATGCTAAGTCAAAAAAGATAAACGTCGCACGATTTAAATGGAACAACTTCCTTGTAAATGATCTGAACTGTTTGGTGGTGATACGTCACACATTCAAAACTCATACGTAGGAGAGCAAATTGGGTCACTTCACCTATATAATTTCTTGGTATCTGTGGGCTTACAACATCTTACAACCCCCAAATGGAACATTCCAGAACCACAACATTGACAATTACAGCCCCAAATTTGAAAAATAGATACCGATACCAAACAATGATGGCTTGGAAAATGCATCTCCTTTCAAATATGGGAAAATTTGGGGTATGAATCTATGCCACTTTTTTGCGGGGTAATCACTTAGACTCGGATCCCAAAAAGTCAGAGAGTAGAAAAGGTCAACATCCCAGGACTTGAGGTCAACATCCCAGGACTTGGTATATTCACACATTTTTGTGGTTGTTTCAAACCCATATGAAAAGTATCCGTAAACATGGGAATCTTCCATAGTGAAAAAACAAAAGGATATATCATATAATATGTGTATATAAATAATATAGATAATATATAGATTTGTTAGTGGTATACTCTCCCAATCATGTATAGTTTCTCATGTCTTCATGTCATGTTATCCATTTTGTCAACCCTTTGCGAGTCGATTTTCGGTGGGGTTGGTCAAGTGACTCAGTGACCGACGTTGACCGACGTCCCCCATGAGGTGCCTTTTTGGTCGCCGCTTTGGGTACCACTTCCACTTCCAGTGGAGTCTCCAGAATCAACACCTTCTGAGGCCTCTCGGGGGTAAAAAAAAACACTTTTCATGAGCCACAAAAAAACTGTATAGTATACTTTCCGTTGAATTCTGGTTCTTTACTAGGGATCCTGATTTCATGGACTATTAGAATCAGCATATAACTGTGTAGGATTTCATCCCCAACAAATCGCCTAACTATAGGGGCCCTTTTTTCATTGCTCACATGTTGGCATGATCTATGTGTGTGTGGCACCCGTGGCATAAAAGATGGGGAATGAGTCGGACAGTCTGCGTTTCAGAAAGGTCTGAGTTTTGTAGGAACCCAAAATAATTCGAATTACCACTTTGTGAAACACGAGATCATTTTGGGTTACCAATTTCTCTTTATCTTTCTATTGAATCAAGGGTTCCTTGGTTAAGCCATCATAAAAAGTGGCCAAATTTGTGGGGAAACCTGGTCCGAAACGCAAAAATGGTCTGCGATTCCTGGTGTCTCAAATATGCGTGCCGTTTGTTTCAGGATTTTTCGACTCACTCATTGGGGTCGGATAAACGACCGGGTCAAATGGGTGGACAAATATCCAAGTTGTGTCACTGCTTCATGTCTTTTATAGAATTTGTTTTGAGAGGTACATGAAGCCATCTGAAACCATCGGCCCAATCATTATCCATACAACTTGTTGCTACTAAGTGAGCACAAAGGAGTTCACCCTAGAGGCATATGAGGTCAACAAAAACTCCTTATATTGGGGTATAAACTCATCCCACCTTTAATGACGGAATCCTTATTGCATGGGTTAATATAAAGCCCTATAATAAGGTTGATGAGTTTATCCCCTGGAAATAATGGAAATAATGGGAGTTGATCGACCCTAGGGGCATATGTGGTAATGGATGCATCAGTGACATCAGGCCTCAACGCTTTGGCCACCAGCATCTTTTCCTTCCACCTGTTCTGACTGCACACCGTCCTGCACGAAGTTTGGGGATGAGAAGATGAAAGTATGTGTGTGAAACGGTAAGATCTCTATGAAGTATACGAAATATACATGATATATCTTGTATACATGATATCTAAATATGTATAATATGTAAATACAGTATATATATATATATATATGTAACATATAATTATACATACATGCATTCATTTATACGTTCTTTCTGCTTTCTTGTTTGAAAATAAAATACAAATCCTTCCTTTTGCATAAAAAAAGTATCCAGGGTAAAACATGTAATTCTGATCTTGTAAATTGATCATATCTTTGTCAAAACTCTATGTCTCCGTTTGGAGGGTGATAGATCAATAGTCACTTTTGGACAGAAAACATGATCCTTTCCCCCGAAGCTTGAAGCCAATAGCCCCTATGACAAAATCACACAGAAAACGTAATAAGTCTTACCATCATAAACTTTGAGATTTCCGTGGTAGGCTCTGTACGACGCAAGTGGTTTTATGAAATTAGTATGGCTACAGTCAGCAAGTGATTAAGTTTAATCTTATATATTATGAATCTATATGCTGTAAAATTTCATTAAATTGGTATGGCTACAGTCAGCAAGTGACTAAGTTTAATCTTATATATATATATATCATGTATGTAAATGCTGTAAAACAAATCATGAAATTGGTATGGCTACAGTCAGCAAATGATAAAGTTTAATCCTATATATTATGTATGTATATACTGTATATACAAAAAATAACTATTGATTATTTTGGAATATGCAGTCTATAGCTTTTATATATATTCACTGACGATTAGGATATGCGAATGTTGCCCCAAATTCAGCACCCCTATTTTCACCTTGACCGGCCGGAAAATCTTGTTTTTCAAAAAAAACCTTGTGAAGTTTGGGCGTCTTTCATATATGCAAACACTGATATCATGTGTCACTTTTGGCAATCCGCTTTCCTTTAGATTCAGGTTCTGATTGGTGGGTTGGAAATGTCCTGATACGGTCTTGCTTCTCCCACTTCTTCTTCTCCTTCAGTGGGCACTGTGGCCCAATCACCAGGCTTTCTTGATTTTGCTTCCTCTTCTTCAAGGACGCTACGAATGATGTCCTCCACAACAAGGCTGTAATAAATGCGCGAACTGAAGGACCACTTGCTCTGATGACACCTAATGAAATATAATGAAACCATATTCGATCCATGTTTTAAACACATGAACCATTGAGGAAAGTGAACTGTTCCGATTGGTGGGGCACAGTTTGAAGTGCCAAGGGGCTTGTCCCAAAAACAACAATCCAGACTTTGATAAAAGGAATCTAGTTGGTGGTTTCAGCCCACTTGAAATATATTATACAGTCAAAATGGGACTCCTCCCAGGTAGGGGTGAAAATAAAACATATTTCAAACCACCACCTAGGAATTCATGACCTTCGGCGTTTAAAGGGAAGTCACTGTGACTCCCATCAAAAATTCACCCCAGAGTAGTACTACCTTGGTATTCTATACACCAAAAAAACTATCCAAGACACCGTCGCATCCAAGTCATCTCTTAAAAGACCCCCGAGATATCCCTACTTGGTGGTTGAACCAACCCATCTGAAATATATTAATCAAATTGGATCATGTCCCCAAGGATCAGGGTGAACATAAAAAACGTTTGAGTTGCCACCACCTTTCACCATGGGGTCCAAACCCATAAAGCCATCCCTCCCATCTGAACCGTGTCCAGAAGTCGCAAGTGCACAGGCCAAGGAAGACGGAAGGCGGTCAGAAAACGCAAGGCAAAGAGATCTTCGGCCTTGAAAGCGCTGGCCGAAGCCCGGTGGCCCAGGGGTGGGGGAGTCGGTCAATGACCAATCTCCCCGATGACGGATTCCCATGGGATTGGTATATTTATCTACATGAATGGTTGTCACGTTTCATGTTTATATGGCAAATGTGGGTTTTGCGGGTAAATATACCTGTAACATGAATGTTGTGGGAATTCCTTGAATTTGAATTTCTCATCGTTGTTTGAAACATCACATAACTTCAAATTTTAAATGACCAATTCTCAAGTTGTACAAGTGAAACGTTTGACATGTCTGAATTGAAGCCACGGTAAGCACAGCAAATTGTGGGCAATTAACAGAATCTATGCTTCAATGGAAGGAACATGTATCTGGAAAAGAAAGCTGAAACGATGAGATAAGTTAGGACAAACTGAGGGAAAAACTGGTTTTGGAACCATCATTTTCAGGTATAACAGTATACTAGTTGGTGGTTTCAGCCCATTCAAAAAAAATATTAGTCAAAATGGATCATTTCCCCAAATAGGGGTGAAAATAAAAAATATTTGAAACCACCATCTAGTATAACATCGTTGTTTGTTTCCTGGATAGCATCACTGTACCGGTCTCCATTGGTCTGTATTTGGTAGAGGGTTCACCCTTAGAAGATTCAAGTTTAAACACATGTTCGATCGTACAAGCGATGATAGAAAGAAGCCGTTCTTGTATCCACTGCAGAACAACACCTGATTGGTGGTTTCAAACCCATCTGAAATATACTAGTCAAATTGGATCAGTTCCCCGGTGAACATAAAAAATATTTTAAACCACCACCAAGAAACACACACAATCCATCTTTTAATATATTTTGTTTATTCCATCTCGCCCGGCTCTCATGATTCGTTAAACCTCACAACTTCCATCTCGGGGAACTCACCCAATTGCACCTCGCAAGAGCTACGTCCTTTCAGCACAGCATGGGCACGAATCACCTTCAATGCCTTCCTGGAGGACGAATCTCCCAGTTGTTCGTTGTTGACAAGAGGGATCTTTTTTTTTTTGCGGTTTGGTCATTTCGTTTGCATGAAGTAAATGTTTAAAGTTTAAATAACCCATGAATTTAGTTAGATGATCACTGCTCCCGAGTCATCACTGGCGAATCAAAGGGATCCAAATCGATCATTTAATTAGGATCAAACAAAAACAATGTCGCGGTTTTAGAGGATCAAAACGATGGAAAAATGATGAAATGTATTCATCTGGGGCAAATTAGTGTACTATAACTATAATTCCTAAAGCTTAAAAAAAATGGCATTTTGATGGAATTCCCTTACTAAACCACCTTTTGGGGTGACCTCAGCGGGTTGCTCGCTACAATTTGCCCAGATTCATCTTTGATATGCTACTTGCTACTCGTCACCACAGTCTTTAGGAGAAAAAAAGAAAAGTATACCCTCCAGGGAAGTAACATATCCCCCTGATGTTTGGCATATTTGAGTCGATGATTTTCCTTTTCCCGTTTGGTGGGATATGTGATCGTTTCCTGGAGGGTATACCTTTCAAGGGAGACCAAGACATCCCTGCCATGATTCTCCTCAAGTTCATTTCTTCAGACGCACATTTCAGGGGGAAATTATCCCAAAAAAACCTTGATAGTGATTACATGCTACGTACCACCCAATAAAGGGAACCAGGTTTCACTCCATAGATTCAATGTTCAGGGTGAATATGTTTTTACATGTTGAAACCATTTTGAAACCACCATCTAGTCACTAGTCATTCTCATCTTTGCAAATTTTGGTGTTTGGGTGTGTAGGTTTTTGTAAATCATATGCCAACTTACTACCTAATAGCTGTCTGACTTGATAATTTTTCAGCGTTTTCTTTCCCCATCCACCCTAAGAATCATTGGACCCTCCTATAGAGGGGTTTGGATCTGTTTAGCAGGGTTTAGGGATCTCCAGACCCCTAGTGTTGAGATCCCATGATTCTTAGGGCAAATTATCATCCAAGATTCACTAAGAAGCGATCTGATAGTTCCCAAGTCTTGTTGCGAGAATCTGATTGACAAGCCAGAACGATTTTCTTCAGAACCTTTAAGAAGAGCTGCTGCACGGCTCCTTCCGGTGAGGGTGGGCGAGCCACTTTGTAACATGACAATTTTGATGGAAGATGGGTGGAACTAGGCCTCATCTAAACAGCTTAATGCATTGCTTTCCCCCTTCAATATTCATGGACTGCCGTCATCCGCCTAACCAGTTGGGTTTCCGTACCTCACAGGTTGCTGACATTTATATAAATACACCCCTGAAGATGAAGGGCTGGAACATAATCATGGAATCATGGAGGTTTGGAAGATCATTTTCCTTTCTAAATAGGTGATTTGTAGGTTCCAGCCGGTAATCTTCCAGGGTGTACTTTCTAGCCCAGTGATTTGGAGGATTCTTTCTGCCATCAGCTCCTCGGGGGGCCCCATCCGCAAGCGGATATGAATCCATCAACAGTATCGCTACATTGGGTTTGTTTATGCATGGAATATGACGACCCACTGGTGTTGTTTGATACTGACCTTGTAGAGGATGTGTTTCAACAAGTCATCTGTGGAGCAAACATGAACCATCACTAATATGTCTTGATGACCTCTTTGAACTGTGGTTTTGGTACGATAATAAAGCAAAAAGGCTACGTATGTTTCTTTCAACTTCCTTTTCATCCTTTTATTTGCAATTTCCGGGAATTTTGCATATATAGATATGTACAAAAACCTCTGGATCATCTCACCAAAGAACTAACTAAGGATTTTCACATTTTGGTTTGTTCAATGTGTTTGTTCAACGACTTGCACATCTCTCCTGGTATCTGTACACTCTCCACTTCCATATGATCCCCCAATGGTGTACCAAAGGAAGTGGACGGTTCTGCCATTGGCTCAGTGCCCAACAAATAGGACGCATCTGTCCATTTTCCTTGGCACGCTTGCGTTGGGACCATGCTTGGTGTTGAATGAACATATTTCACAACTTAATATTTTTCAGACCATCATATCGCCACAGTGTCTCAGCATGATTTGTCTGGCACAATTTTTTTGGTTGTGACATTGAGATGGAAGTAAACGGCAGAGTGCCAAATGTGTGCGTATCCAAATTGACACCTCGTCATTATAGCCCCAGCATATTACAGCCATTTATAGAGATCTATAGTTGAACCCGGAAACTTTGGGTGTCAAGTTTCAGGCCCCAAGCGGTCTGTTTTTGGTGGATAAAATTTGGGGCCCAAATTTAATACCCGACTGGAGGACTAAGGTAAACATACTTGCAGTGATCGCATAAACACTCATTCCTTGACAAAAGCTTCTAGACTTGGATGCTGCAACCAGCAGTGTTGAACTCTTGTGAAATTTTCATGATATTGGTTGGATAAAAATAGGGGTCCTCGTCTATATAAATGTGTCTAAATTACCAGGGGAACACCAAGACTCACAGTTGCTGAATCCTTCCCCCAAGAAAACAGAACTTTAAGGATGAATCCAATATCTCAAGGAGTCCGTGACCTTTAGCTGAGGGCGTCTCAAACTACTAGGTAGCATAAATAGAATCATCAATTTTGATGCATTGGGTCTTTTCCAACCACACGAGGATGGGGGGATAACTGGATCGGCAGCCAATGCCTGCCCAGTGTCCGGCATAGATTGAGCTAGTGAGTTGCCTGAAGGCTGAAGGCCCAAAGGAAAGTAACTAGTCGTTCAAGCATCATTTTTGACGAACGAGCTATTTGTTTTTGCTGGTGTATGTGGTGCACATACCATGTATGGAGAGGTGGTATATAGCTAGGCCCTAGGCGCAGCATCTGTTTGAAGTTGAACACGTACAAGCACATACCATATCAATTTGTAGTTCATTACATTTTCACATTGAACATATTACTTGCTGCGCAGCAAATGAAAAATACTTCAGCCACTTGTGATATCACGGACTAAAAAAATCAATAGCCTTCCATATGCCTTCCATGTCACCATGAACAAGGTGAACATCCGTAAGAAACTACGCCAAACTTACACCCCCGAAGATTAACATGCCACCTGAGAATACACCCCTGGAAGAGGAAAATCATCTTCCAAACCATCATTTTCAGGTTCTATGTTAATCTTCCTGGGTGTATAGTGTAATACAGCTTCCATGCTTCAACAGACCACTGATCAACAAAAGGAATTCACATTATGTTGCCCTAAGACTAAACTGGGACCTTCCAATTAAAGGGGTGAATCAAACTGTATGAATTCATTGATCCAGGTGCTCAAAACAGCCAGTGTTGGAAGTCCCATGATTCTTTGGGTTGCGGTTAATTGAGGGTGTTCCAAAATATGTTCCTGAGCAAAGCACCTGGCTTCTCATCATCCCAGGTCTTCTGAAAAAAAACACACTAATCCCTAAGACTCCAGACCCCTCCCGATCGAATCGGAATGTCGTCGGATCGTCCCTTTCAAAACGGACATACCGATCAGATCCTTAGGGAATTTTCAGGATGTTTATTGTTGTTCGTTGGGCACATCTTCAATGAATTTTTGGGGTAAAAATACCTGCATTCATCGACAACCCCCTGGCAAAGGTAATCCGAAAACTTTTTCCTACTCAGAGCTCCAAAAAAAATGTCTTGGTACAAAGTAACTGGGTTTAACTTATTGAGCACTCGTATACATCTTACCAACCACTTGTGGAAAATCTTGGCGGAAATACGTCCCCCGTTGATTTGCAGTTCTTATTTACCTTGAACCCTTCAAGTAGTTCTACTTTTCGCAAAAAAGGTCACCAGCTGCCATTGTCGCCAAGGGGCAACTGCACTGCAAATCGGTCTACCAAAGCAGGATCTAAGACATCAGTTTCGTTCGTGGTCGCTACAGCAGTACGCAAGGGAGTGTCCTATGAGGGGCTTGTAGCTGGACGCCACCGGCTGAAAACGTCGACGTCGAAGGGGTCAAGGATTCAAAGGCGAGGCTGATGAAATTCTGTTTTTTTGGAATAAAAAGGGTGAACAACAGACCATGAAAATTAGACATATAATATATCAAGTTCTTGTCTTTAAACGCTATCTACAGGAAATTGCTGCTGTATATCATGGGCTATTTATTATACATCCTTAATCTGAATTGAGTCCTTTTTGGGGTGACCTCGGCTGAGGTTGATATAAATTGCCCAGATGTTATTTTAGCCACATGTGGATCTTTCCGAAAATAATGGGTTTTCCCCCCAAATCATCCCATGTTAATAGGGTTTTCCATTATTTTCACCATCCATTTTGGGGGGGATACCCCTAAAAACACCCCAAAATGATCATTTTTAGTAGGAAAACCTATGGTTGTTGGGTACCACCATTTAAGGAAACACCCATATGTTTCAAAAAACTTCTTAACCACTTTGGGGCCATCACGGGCCATCCACCTCATCGATTTTTCAAAATCCGCTCCTGACGAGTCAAGGCACCCAAGAGTGAACTCAAAGCTTCTCCGGGAGCGTTGTTCAAATCATCTAAAACACACCTCAGCCGCCACGCAAAAACAAAACAACACGGCCTTACACCCCCGAAATTTAACATAGCCCCTGAAAAATGGATGGTTAGAAGATGAAATGTCCTTTTTGGGAGCAAGCCTATTTTTAGGGGGCGAACTGTTAAATTTCCGGGGTGTACCCTCCAGTAAAAGAAACATATATTCATGAAAATTCACCTTTTTCCAATAGGAAATACATCTTGAAAGGATTTTCCATTTGATGTCTTAGTACACCGGAGGGGGTATACTTTCCATTTGAATCCCGGTTGTTTTTTTTGGGGGGGTCTTTCAATCCCATGAATGTTTCAGGGGAGAACTGTAAAACTTTGGTGGTGGTTTCAACCCATGTGACAAACAAATGCTTGTCATAATCGGGTAAAAATATAAAACATAATATATTCGAAACCACCTAGACCCCCTAACAAAATTTCCAGTGTGAAACCAATGGTACAAATCATTTGAAAACCACCCACCTTTCCTCCAGTCAGTCAACTTCAATACAATTCCAACAAACCCATGGAGCAGACCCCCAAAATTTCCCAACATACTAAATATTTCCAGTGATTTCCTGAAATATATAAACAGCTAGGTTTTTGAACGGGTCGTTTTGAAAATGTCCATGGGTTCAAAAAACATCCCTTCCGTCCAAGATTCAAATCTGAATCCAAGAGTTGCCCCGGCAGTTGCAGAAAACTCAAGACTTCGCCATTGCCTTCGCCTTCTACGGGAGATCCTTCAAAAGGGAAGCCGGAAAGCTGCGCACAACTGGGGATTTAAAAAAAAAATGCTGCGTATGTGCAATGTAAAGTACAGTCCTGAAAGTGATGGGGTGGAATGTTTCTTAAATGACAGATTTTTGATGTGAAAACACAGGTATGTGGATGTATTTTGTTTGTAAAGGTGTGATTGGTGCCCTAAATTGTACTGAAAAAAAACTTGTGGTTTATGATTGTTGATGTCTTTTTTCTTTTTCCGGTGGTCAAATCATATGGAATGTTTCGGTCTAGCTCATGCTTGAGCAAAATATAGATTCCTCTCACTGTCGAAAAAAAAACATCTATATATCTTATCTGGAGAGTGCTCAACCCCAAGCCAGTTGCTATGCTCATTTGCTCATCAGTTATGATTCCCCATTGCCACTTTAAAAGGATTCCCGGATCCCAACAAAACCAACTTCTGTCAATCTTACCAGCCTCATAGTTTCTAGTTCCCTGGTTATTTAGATCCAGAGCCTTCAAAGCGGTGCCTAAGCAAAAGATGCAAAAGAACCCTCTCAACTCAACAAACAATTCTTCCATGATGATTATTTTTGCCTGCTGATATCCAACAAAATTGTGTCCACCGGTTGCAAACACAAACGGCCAAAAAGGGAGAACCAGCGCTAGCACCATTCTTCTAGATCTATCTACACTCCCCAAACAGCTCGACCCTGAAAAATGGTGGAGAAGGGAGATTGGGAGATGATTCGGCTCCCTGTTGGGGCAAGCCCGCCTTTTTTTAGATTTTTTGCTGTTACCTTAGCTGGAAGCTAACATATCCCACCTTAGTAAAAGGTGGGAACCATCTTCAAAATTGCGGGAGGGGATATGTTCCCTGGACATTAGTCTTAGGAGCAAAACTGGCCCCATTTGAAAAAATATGAGTCAAATTGAAGTCAACTTGGATCATTTTCCCACATGGGTGTTTCCTTAAATGGTGGTACCCCCATTTCACACTCCAAAATGATCATCATTTTTAGTAAGGAAAACCCCCATGGTTGTCGGGGAAATTACCACCATTTTAGGGAAGCACCCCAAAACAGGGGTGAAAATCAAAAATATTTTAACCCACCACCCAGATTACACCCCCAAAATTTAACATAGCCCCTGAAAAATGATGGTTGGAAGATGAGTTTCCTTTTGGTATTGCCTATTTTTAGGGGCTATGTTAAATTTCCGGGGAGTAAAAGGATGCCAAGGTTCGTTTCAGAACTCCTGCACTGGAAATCAAATCTTCTGCCCGTGTGTCTCTGTGAAGCTGTAGGATGCCTGGATGGCGGCAAAAGGCTGAAAGGGAAACGAATCTTGAAGGACCCAACATACACCCTGGAAGATTAACATGGAACCTGAGAATACACCAGTGGAAAAGGAGAAACATCTTCCAAACCATCATTTTCAGGTTCTATGTTAATCTTGGGGGGTGTATGTATGAACATCTTTGGGTATCACTGATATATCAATACCACTAAAATACGCTGAAAACATAAAACTACCATGGTCAGAACATGTGAGAAAACCATTAGCGTCAATGATTTTCACCAGTTTCGAACATGACTTCAATTTATCGTGGATTAATTACATGTTTCAGAGACTTCAACACATCATCTGATCCTAAGAGTCCTTGCACCTCTGCAGTTTTTCCCCCCAGATTTCACGGATTGCACTATGGTCTAGGTCTAGGTAGGTAGTGATGTCAAAGCAGAAATGTTGGTCAAGTGTCAACTTTTTTTACATGTCTCTCAACAAAAAACATGGGGGGATAAAGCTTCAAACATGATGGACACTTAAAATCAGTATGTTATATTGCTTTTACGATGGCATCTCCATCTTTCACCGAAAAACTTGGAATGGTTAGAAATCCTTGAATCGGTTGCTTGGATGCTCCTAAGGAAGCGCGCTGCATCGTTACCGGGGGTACCATTTCACACGTCACCATCTTGTTTTTTGTTTAAATCACGTTGACGAGAACGGAGTAGCTCCGTGCTCACTCCCCCTCTGTCCGTTTGGGGATCACAACTGAATCTGGAACGATTCTCTTACCTAAAAGTTTCCCTACACCAAGAGTGTGATAAGAATTCATCACATGTCACGGGGTGTCAAAACAACCTGTCCAGCTGAAGTAACCTGATTGGTTGCTGCAGTCAAGAGTGTGAAGAACTCAATCACCATGATTGCCTGAAGGTATAAAGCGGAAAACTTACTTCGTCTTCCAAACCTCTTCTCTATGCCAATGTTTTGTTGGCAAAATGAGTAGATCTGAGTACCAAACTGTCCAAAGTGGAGTGCACATGCAGACCAGGACGTCTTGGGGTGTCTGCGAGCACCTGTCAATGGAGGTGTTGCTTGTAAAAGTTGTGGGACGAAGCAAAGTGATTCTCGTGCATAAGGATGTTTTTAATTTGGCATGGCTCCATTGTACGTGCACTCAATAGGATTTCAAACAAATTTCCTTTAGGCCTTTTGGGAAAAACTCTGGCTCAACAATTGTAACCTTTCTTTTTGAGGGAAAATCCATGCTTAGCTTTCCAGGCGGCTCTCGCCGCTTGACGCCTGGCAACGGCCTTCCGCTGCTGTTCGCGGTGGCGTTGGAGAACGTGGGTGGACGAGCTCTCACATCCGAGGAGGACGAGTCCTCGTCGGAAGAGCTGCCCTGTCGGTGCGTCATCTGCTCATAGGAGGATACGTATATTTGAAACATCACATTATAGGCTTCACTCTGATGCTGAAAGTTGATGACGTAAAATAAAAAAGTCTTCACGTCAATTTGAACGGGTTGCCCAAACTTGCCTTGTTGTCACGCTCCGCCGCTTCCTGTCAACAATTCCATTCACCGAACAAGATAGGCATTACCTTTTTATGCGAAGTGCGCCTAGGCCATCCTCTCCTCCATGGCACCAGGCAGGTTACCTGGTGCATCTTCAAACGATGATTGCATTTAAATCTGTCTTCAACTTTTTAATATTGCCTGTCCTTCTTCCTCCTCCACAGAGTTCACGGGCGCGGCCACGGCTGGAGCACTCCCACCTTGTGTTTTCATTCATACATTCTGATGAGCTTGACACAAGACCATAAGAAGCCCCGTCTGAGCGAAAGGCCAACACTTCCACCATCTCCTGGCATATTTTTTAAAAAAGAAATTGGGGGGTTCCATGTCACACGAGAAGGGTAAACATTTTTCAACGCGTCAAGATCTCAGAAGTTTTTCATCTTTGCAGGCTAACAATAATTCCTAACCCATCCTTCTGCTGCCGACGCTGCGTGGCCACTGTTGTTCTCACCTGAAATATCTCGATCCGTATATTTTCTTTCTAAGAATTTTACGCAAGTCCAAAGAAGCAGACTAACCTTTTGAGGCCGCAGCCGTTCGTCGGGGAAAGAGCTCCTGGGTTTCTATTGTTTTCTCCATTACCAAACGCACTCATTTTTCGAACCCTGCATGCAATTGGCCCTTTTGTTGAGGCAATCGCCGAAGATTTCTTCCACCACAGTCACACCAGAGCCAGTTTCTAGAGCCGTGGGTGTTGGTGCCGTGCCTTGGTAGTCTTCGACGGTTTTTGAATCTTTCAAAATGAAGTGTCCCTGTCATAAAGATGTTAGATACTAATACATTCAGCAAATACCCGAAACCGTAACCATACGTCGTACCTTCTTCTTGTTTCATTTGGCACCTGGTCACCAAAGCCATTTGGGGTTCTGACCAGGGCTCGCTGCGGCCGTGGCGGGAACGCCTCACAATTGAATATTCCCTCATGTTTCCGAGCTGGGTTTGAGTCGGGCTTATTACGTGCTTCTGATTCAAAAAGTCATAACTGAGCACCCGGCCCGCTGCAGGCTCGGTTTCGTTGTCTTAGTGATGGGACGTTTTGGGCACAATCTTTTTTGTAGGTTTTGTCGGGGTCCCTCGACAGAGTTTTTAAGTCCCTTACCAGTGAGCGACAAGTTGAAACGTACACTGCCAGGAGCTGGCTCTCCCGCAATGCCTGGAGAGGAGATCACAATGAGGAATGTCTCGAGGCAATAACCGAAGAGTTCATCATCGGTGTTGGTGTTTTCTTCTGCCACCAGTGCTGGTGGTGTGTCTTGCTAGTTTCGGTGGTTTTTGAATCTTTCAAATGTGAAGAGCCTTGTCAATAGAGATGCAAAATACTAATTCACGTCAGCAAATAGCCGAAACTGTCTAGGTGTGTCTTTCACCGTTCAATTTCAGAATTTCAGACCCGTTCATATCCACCCTGCATCTTCTGAGTAACACACTTTCGGGCGGGGTCGAAGGGCCTCAACGAGAAGATCGTTCATTTGCGAGAAGACCGCCCCATCACACAAAAATGACGTGCCCGCGCATCTTCAGGCTCGGACTGGGACACACCGGCACGCCTCTCGTGCAAGTTGCGTGAATGCTTTGTAATTGTTTCCTCTGCCAAAGCATGCTGGCTTCCATGTCGCGAACTTTTTGAAAGGATAAGCTAAAAAGATTTCCATCATGCCTGGGACAGCTGATGGCCCGCGGGGCATGCCCAAGACGAGGCCAAGGAGGACACCTAGTGTGAACAGGATGAGGAGAGAAAGTTGCTTTGTCAGATACCTCCGACAGGAATTGGGTTCCCAACTCACGCAAGCTTTCAGGCCGAAGAACATGGCCTCCAGAGCAATAAGGAGAAAAAAGCATAGAGTAAAGTGGAAGCATACGTCAGCAAGCAAAGAAGAACCGACTGGTCTGAGGAAGTGACGTCGGGAGGAAGTGACGAGTGGTCTGGAGAAGTGACTTTTGAGCACAGACAGGCTCCGGGATTCTTACATTAAACATCATTATATAAACCATACAATTTTCCATGTTTCCCTCTAGGCTCGGTCCCGGTTGTTACCAGTGCCTTCCCCAACCGCAAACCAACCCAGTTGAAATATGCGCAGTCGTCAAATTGGATCATTTCTCCCCAAGGATCGGGGTGAACATAAACATTATTTGAGTTGCCACCACCTAGCATGGGAAACCAACAACCCATGGAAAAATGAAAGTTTACACCCCCAATTTATAGGTAATAATCCCTAAAAATGAAGGAAACGTGGGTTCCCATGGTTGTTAGATGATTTGATTAGATGGTCTGCTGCCCAAGATACACGGTTTCTGCCCCAAAGAGGTGGCAAAGTGCTCTGCCAACATTGACCTCACTTCGGCGATGCGTTTTGGTTAAAAAATCGTGGGGAAAAACCATCCATAGGATCCATGTATGATATATTTACCCTACATTTGTTTGATTTTCATGGTAAATATAGGTAAATATACCAGTCCCATGGATCCTGTGGGTAAGGATCCAGGTAGGTCCTACAAGTAAGAAAGGGATTCTCCCTACAAATCCTATGACCTGGGGATGGGATTTTTTCGACCATCAATCCTATAGGGAATTGCACCATCCTACCAGGAGAATCGGTCCAAAGGGACCACCGATCCGGCAACATCTGATAACAGTTGCTGCTTTCGAGATCGCAAAATCACAGTCATAGTCACTAACAAAAAATATACAAAATTCCAACTAATTTTCTTCAGAAATTTGTTCCCCTCCGCAAACCCCTCGGGTGTCATGTTTCTCTTAAAACCGGAGAAAAATCCCCATCGTGGGCTTGAGGTTTTGGACTTTGGGGCCAAGGTGCTTCGCTGTACCAGTTGGCCCTGCAAGAAGGACATGTTCTCGGGCAAGATAAGCCAGGTAGAGTCCCTGCACTGGAAACTTCGGAAATTGATCCCTAAGACCTGTTTTTTCCCATGGAAAATAGCTACCAAAAAATTGCAAAAGGCAATGGTTTGGATGGTGATTGATAACTCTGTTTTGTTTGCAGCGATGAAGCTGCTCCAGGCAGTTCAGCAGTAGGGCAAATCGCCAGTTGTTGCGTGTTTTTTTTTGCGGAAGTACTAATCCCATCACGAATACATTACTACACAATGTCACAAATCACACCACAGAATCCTGCAATAACATGCAATAACTAGAGGTCTTCGAGCCGAAGCCGAAATCATATCCAAAGCAGACTTTTTCTACAACTCACAACCCGACCATCCCCAAAGAAGATAGCTGGATGATTGCAATGAATCACGCTCAAAGATGCTTCGACCTGGTCTTCAAGCCGTGACCTTTGTAAGTGGTAAGGAACACCTCAAATAATTTCTATATTTGGGTTGATTAGGTTGGTTCCTCCAACATCCCAAAGCAAAATTAAGTGAACATGTTCAGTACAAGTACTTCACATAGCATTCAGTTCACCCCAAAAATGGTGAATCATGAATCTGTAGTGATTTGTTTTACCACTCCCTAAAACGAACACTTCGCCCTCCCCCCAAAAAATGCTAGTTTCCAAGTTCGGAATCTCCAAAACTTCCAGGAAAGCCTCCATTTTCAGGTGCGATTCGGCAAAGGTTTCAGGGAGTGTATCCCCCTTCAAGGGTACCCCCTCCCCTCATGCCACCCCCAACACAAAGAACGAAGGCCTTATGAAGAGAGTACCCTCCAGGGAACTAACATATCCCGTTTTCAAGGCACTTTTGAAGATGATTTTCCTTTTCCCCAGGTAGGATATGTTAATTTCCTGGAAGGTATTAACCACCATCATCCCCTCATAAGGCAATTGGTGGGAATACCCCGAAAATTCCTCCTCAGCCGCTGTGCCGCTGGGCCTCTTTGGCTTCGTTGTGACCAATGACGGGCACGGTGACCGTGGCCGTGAACGGACGAGCGCCACACAGGTGCCACAGGCGTGACCGTTCACCACGGAGGAGTCGGATCATGTTTTCACCAAGGGCAGCATGTTGACACGGGAAAACACCGGATGAAAGGTAGCTGGATAGGTGAAAAATGATCTACACATGTATTATACGTATATTATGTTATTGATTATGTTTGCTTTAAGTCTTTCATATGATCTTGAAACAAACACATACTATGTTTTCAATATGTGTGTATTGAAAAAAACATATATTATATAATTATATAATATATACAAAAATAAGTTTACTGAATTTTCAAACACATTCTACGGATTTCTGCATCAACGTTATTCTAAAGGATCTCTGAAACACAAATACCAAGCCCAAGGCTTTCGAATCACAGCAGTTGGAGTTTCAACTCCAACCGGAAGTCTGGGACACCATGTGCTTATAATAGATAACTGTGGTTGGTGGTTGAACCACCAATCCATTTGAACAACATATGATTGTCAACTTGGATCATGAATCCCCAGGGTTTCGGGGTGAACATTCCAAAAATATTTGAAGTTGCCACCACCTAGATAAAAATGTGTGTTGATGAAACATATTAGTTAAAACTGCCAAGTAGTGTTTTGGATTGAGCAGAGTAGTTTCTACTTTTCTACATGTACTTGGGCCCGTGCTGCAGGCTAATTATTTGCTTGGAAATACGTTGGAAATGCCAATGTCACGGTAAAACATACTGAGAAACATCATGGTGATGGTGACCTTCGGTGATCTACAGCCCGGGTGAGCTATTATCATGCCCATAGCCACATTGGCCATGTCCCTAAAACCTTATATATAAACAATAAATAGTAGGATATTCGGATATTCACTTACCATACGACCAAAGAAAGGCTGGAAACACAACATGTTCGAAAGCTATTTCAATCGGTGCAAGCTTCTGTTTATGCAAAAACATACTTTTTTCGCAAGAACTTAAGAACCCAAGTTAAACAAATACAATCGAGTCAAAAAGGTACAGTCTGATCATCAATTATGTTTCCATCTTTCTTGGGGGTGTCAAAACGATCAATCCGCTAATCTCTTTGCAAAACATAACACCTTGATCAACTAAACCCTAGGCATCCAGTCTTATTCTCAGATGATGTTCTGGGATCTTCAATTACCTCCTCAGCATATTCTTTGGTTCCATTACCATTCTCAATCAGATGATTGGATCCCTGGGGAAGAAGAAGACATGGCAAAGAACCTTCAGGATTTACTCCCCTCTGTGGATATCCACACCAGGTCTATACAAAAAACAAACATGAGCCACGAAAAAAAAAAAACTTATTACTTTCCATTGAATCCTGGTTTGCTTTTTTAGGGATCCTTATAACGGGTTTAGTATAATCCCTATATACCTGGGTAGGGATTTCATCCCCTATATAACCCAACCAGGTGTAGGATCGATCCCACTCGACGAAAGCGCGTGACGCGACGACCGATCAGCGGCTCCGCAGTGGTCATGGAGTTGGTTGAAACCTCCACGGTCGACCTTTCGGGGCGTTTCACGCCGAGGCGCTGAAGCAATTTGGGTGTTTCCAAAAATTAGGGGTTGGCCCCCAAAATGGATGGTTTATAATGGAAAACCCTATTAAATTGGATGATTTGGAGGGAAAACCCACTATTTTCGGACACATCCATTTATTCCCAAAGCAATTTCAGGCCACGTGTTTTTTTTTTGGAGCTCTTAAGCTCTTAAACGGAAACCGTTTTTTACGCAAAACAGCCTTTACATAACAGCAATGGGAATGCTACAGTGTGTGTATACAATTCTTTTCCATTGTTGGTACCTAAAATTGTTGATAAACTTTTGGGTGAGCAGTGGGTGAAAAGACCCTAAAATTAGAGGACCCTTTTGTTATTTCAGCAACCCAAATTGTTCACGCGTTGTTTGGTGTCGGATTCCCTTTGTATATTATATTATATTCACATTCACAAGCACGCAAACATGATGCTAAGCCAACACGGAAGGGACTGGTTGTTAGTTGTGAGGAGAGCTTTCTCCCACAAAACCACACGAACTTACTGGGAAATAAAGGAGATTCCGAATTTCAACATCAACATGTTCAGGTTTCATGTTAAACTTTGGACCTGTATCCCATAGGACCCCTGTATGGTATATTTACCTACATTTGGCTGATTTTTTGATAAATGTAGGTAAATCTACGATACATGAAAAAACAACAATTATCAGACTACCTTTGGCCCGGACGGACTCCATGAACCTGTGAAGAGTGTTTTCAAGAGACCGCCACTTGGAAAGCATGATTTTCCAGATTTCCTGCTATGTTCTTTTGGGAACAATAGAAAGTGGATTAATGTGTATATCACTTTATCATGGTGTAAGTTAGTTATACTTTATAATAATCAAGACTGTAGGTAGATATCATTTTCTAATAGACAACAATTCAATGCAATCAGATTTGATATGAGATTAATTAACACATACATTTCTGATACGCAACTTTAGTAACATGTGCATCTAATTTGTTGCCCTACTCTTAGACAACGAATTCTTACATTGACATGAATCACCTCAAGGAGAATTGTGGTAGGTCCCTAGTTCACTGATCCAAACTTGTCCTCTGTTTAGCACAAGTGGCAACATATTTTTCCCTCAGAAAAAAGAATCATCCGAAGGAAAAATTACCAGCAAGATTTTTGTTTAATATTCTTTTGGCTCAGAAAGGGGGTCAGGCTTTTATTGAAATAAGATTCCCTAAGGCCCCTTTTGCCCAAGTTGAGCATTTCGAAACCTTCCCAAGCCGATCCCGAAACCCGAAATTCCACCTGCCACCCACATCCACCCACACCGGGGGGGGTTGGCCGCCGCCAAAAACCCCTCGCCTTTCCATCTCCAAATTGACCCTCGGCGGAGCTGTGACCGGTTCGCAGTGAAAATCCTCCTCCTGGGCTGCGAGATTTTTCTGCAAAACGGCTGCGAGCCAGCGAACATTCGGAGCCGTTTTTTCGGCCAGCAACTTTCTTCAAGAGGTTACATAAACTTTTGGGAACCCACGGTTCCTTCATTTTTTGGGATTGTAACCCTTAGATTGGGGGTGCAAAACTTTGATTTTTCATGGTTTTGGGGTGCAAGGGTACATAGTAATTGGCCTTGGTTTTTGGATTAGTTTTCATGCAATCCGAAACAAATTGGCTGAGAATCCATGAACGGGAGGTGAATTTTCTCTAGATGTCCAAAGGCAATCAAAGCTTCTCAGAATTTTACTGCTGGTTGGATGATTGGGATTCCGCATCACCCTACAAATAAAGAACCCCATATTTTGATACTGAGGTAGTTGTGAGGTAGAAACAATGGTGATTTTACAGTCTAATGTAGAGAACTAAGCACTGTTTGGGGTTGGCAAAACAGATGACCAATTCAGTCAAGAAACTGCCAACATATGGGTGGTGAGAGGGGTGCATCTATATAAACTACACCCCTAGGGGGTGAATCCGTCATCTAGTGTCATTATCAATTGGCTAGCTGCAAACATGTTCTGAGAAAAGTCGAGCTATAAAACCATGGGGTAGGAAAGTTTTCACAAAATATGCGGTGATAAAACAACAACAGGTGGTCCTCAAGAATCATCCCTATTAAATAATAATCCTTGACAATATGATGCAATAATACGTATATAAATTGATGACAATCCACCAACGGACACATAGCAATCTATATACAAACTAATCATCTAATCTATGTGCAATGACGCCAAAAACACTTCATGATTTCAAACAACCAGGTTTTTTGGTTCACTGCTCAGTTTACGGAAATCCACACGACACCTCCACTCGCTTTTTCGTCGAATCCTCCTCCGAACCGTTCGACTCACTGTCTGTTGGTGAGATGTCACCTGGAAATGTCGGGTGAAACTTCCAAAATGATATCATGCTTGAATTGCAAGTCAACAACAGTTTGTTTTTTATTCTTCTTGTTTTTGTTTGTTGTTTGTTGTTTGTTGTTTGTTGTTTGTTGTTTGTTGTTTGTTGTTTGTTGTTTGTTGTTTGTTGTTTGTTGTTGTTGTTGTTGTTGTTGTTGTTGTTGTTGCCCTGTACATACGGCAGTGGTGATTGTTTTGAGCAAGTGACTTCCTGTTGGCCGATGGTTGATGGAAATTAACTTGGCAACGGCTGTTTTCCAGCTAGTTGTTTTTGTTTGTTTTTTTCAAGATCCACAATGCCCACCCTTGAAGAGCAGATGTTGTATCATCGGAGCTATTGGAGTGAAAATTCAAAGACTAACTAAAAGCCCTGAAAAATATAGAGTTTAAAGAGGGTGATCAAACAACTCCTTCTTGGGGTGCCCACTTTTTTGTAAGTTTTTTGAGGGGCTGTTGC
The DNA here is from genome assembly GCA_000507305.1 of Breviolum minutum Mf 1.05b.01. Taxonomy (NCBI): domain Eukaryota; class Dinophyceae; order Suessiales; family Symbiodiniaceae; genus Breviolum; species Breviolum minutum. The sequence goes on from DF239669.1 coordinate 98,742, forward strand.
ATAAGCCGTTTGTTTCTTTNTGGTGTTGTTGTTGTTGTTGTTGTTGTCGTTGTTGTTGTTGTTGTTGTTGTTGGTGGTGGTTCTTGGTTGTTGTTGGTTGTTAGTTGTTGGTTGCTGGCTGGTTGGTGGCTGTTGGTTGTTGGTTCGTGGTTGGTGGTTGCCGGCGGCTGATTGTTGATTGCTGGTTGTTGTTTTGTTTGTCTTCTTCTTCTTCTTCTTCTTTTTGGCAGGGAGTTTATACGAAGTATCACATATGTCCGATTTCCGAATGCCTCCGATTTTTCCAAAAATATCATCATTGTTGTCCAAACAACATCTCTGTCAAGGTGGGCCTTCCAGTCAGGTTTCAGGAAGGAGTGCTTCAAGTTCAAGGATTATGCTTCAAGGATCATGCTACTTATCTAGTTGGTGGTTCCAACCCCTTTGAAAAATATTAGTCAAAATGGGAATCTTCCCCAAACAGGGGTGAAAATAAAAAATATTTGAAACCACCACCTGGTTATATATGGTTGGTGGTTCACCATATTGGTACCTACATATCAGGAGATTCCTCCTTGAGGGTGAAACAACCGGCATGATGGCCTGAGTGGACTCTCTCACATGGTACCCACCTTTCCCCGGATTGGCTCCTGAGGTCCTTGTCTCCTGCTATTGTCGACTACAAATTTACACATTCAATTTTTTGTTGAGTCGCCAAAACAAAACCACATCAGTTTTTACCTTGTGTTCATCCTGGAAAAGCCCAAATGCTCCAAGTTTTGCAATATCTACCAAAATATCTATCAATAAGATTTATGCCACATTTAGGTACATATTCCGGTCCCAAGGAGCCAAACCCTTTCCCCTCAAAACAGAACATGTGGCCCTGCTCAACGCGCATTGGTGTTCTCCAACTTCCATGACTCTGAGTGGCTACTGCTCAGCTCTTGGTTGGTGAAGGCTTATCACTGCCCATACTAGATTCCCAAATAAGCTAGAGGCAAATGACGGTTACGTATGTGTATACTGAATATATATATATATACTATGTATGTACTAAGTCCATCATGCCATGTCATATCTACATCAAAAGGGCAGTGTATATTCAATCGTCATAATTACATTCTAGATCATAGCACCACGTATGATATGTACAGCAAACATCATTAAACAAATAAATGTTCAATTAACAATAGAACAACACATCAATTGGAACCGTGCAGCAATGAATAACGTATGTTTTATGTTGGTTGATGAAACATACTATCATCCACAATTCATTTATACAACATGTACTCTCCTTTAAACATCGCATTGGAAAATCACCATTTTTGTGGTACACAATAGTTACACAGATTCAATGGAGTTTCCTGGTTCCCTTAATAGGTGGTAGGTACCATATAATCACCCAATAGGCAATATATAAGTGGTATATAAGTATATATTGCCTATTGGGTGATTATATATCACCTACCACCTAGTAAGGGAACCAGAAACGGCTATTGACAGATTTTAGATGGTCCATTGTCCATTGCTATGTTAGTTTACCGGAGGGGTACACCTCTTTTTGACATCTTCCCCTGCCTGTGATGGAGACGTTGACATTTGGCACCTTCCCCGGCCTCTCTGGTGGTGCAAAAAGCTTCCCAACTTTTTAAGGGTTCAGCGTGCCCTCCTGTTTGTCCTCTATTTTTGGGCTTCAACCCTTCAAAACAAGGCCCTTTCCAATAAAAAAAACAAGGGTCATTTGGGTTCCAGGAAATGAATGAAAGAATGAATGTCCTCAACAAAAGGGACATTGATTTAAGAAAAGGAAATTAGATTTTGCAGGTGATATTCCAACAAAAGAAACGGTGAAGAAAAAAAACAACCTTGGATCTACCCTCCAAGATTCCAGTCAGCACCAGAATGTTTTTTTTTTCATCTCTAGGGTGTTGGGAATCCTAAGATAAAGCTTCATTTGTGACTGGGGGGGGTGGAGATCCAAAAACTACCAACAAAAACGGTTGCACAAGACTTCAACAAATTAACAACCATGGCTTTATTGGGATTTCCCAAAACGATCGAGAAAGAACTCTAGAACCAAATGCGGATAAACAATTCTGTATACAGCAAGCTAGGGACAACGTCTGTGGTGATGACAAAGAAAGAGTAAATACAATATAATAATGGTTATATATATGAGGTAAAAGTCAATTCCAAGTACTAGTCACCCCCCACACACACTTTAACAAACAAGTATTGTCCTGTAGAATTCATAGCTTCGAAAAGGTGATAAAGGACGCCCTTTGTGATGCTCTCAAAAGTGGACAATTTTTGGATTTGTTTCCTGCCATCGATGTGAAGAAAGCTGCAGGGTATAAGCTGGTTTCTGGTTATATAATCATATACCTCCTTGAAACTAAGAGGCAGCCTCCACAAATATTTCAAATAGGCCATCCCAAGGGGAAATTCAGCTTCCAGTTAATCTTCAGAGGGTACACATAAGAAACATAATAAACAATACACCCCCGAGAACTAACATGGATACCAAAACTGATGGTTTGAAAAAGGTGACATTGGTTAAATCCCCGTTTTCAATAGGAAATACGTCTTCAAATGGTGGATTGTCCAGCCCGTCATGTTAGTTTTCGGGCGGGGTATACTTACATACGGTTCCATCGGTGTTTGGGCTTATGATGTTGGAAGCCTGAAAGACATCCTGACCTGGACTGAGGGGAAAATCTCATACAGTGACTTTCCAAAAAAAAAACTTGCTCGGTCAATAGGGATCATTACTAGTTGGTGGTTGAACCAACCCCTTTGGAACATATGAACGTCAAAATGGGTTCATCGTCCCCAATTTTCGAGGTGAAAATAAAACATATTTGAGTTGCCACCACTCAGATTACCATGGCTTATTAAAACCCCTTATAGAACTGGGTAGGACAGTAATTTGGTTTCAAGGGAAATTCCTAAGGACTTCTCGAGTAGTGGGGACCTTGATGGGACCCATACCACTCCGCAATCCAAAATCCCTTGGTTTGTACGGTCCCCCTTATGGCAAGTGGGTTCCCACTATTGGGGAGTCCTGGAGAAATCCCAAACTCTTAAGAGTTTTCCAACGTATCCCCCTGAAACATACCACAAATCCCCAACCAAGAGTTTATTTTTTCGGAATTCCTTTCATTTAAATCATTTGGGGGTTTAGGGATACCTGGGGTATGCGAAACAGGGGGTATGTTGGGGTTCTCTTAAACTGCTATGGATGTCTAAGGTAAGGTCAATCCTGCCACCGAAACAACGCTCGGTGGCAACCCCGTTTTTCGCACCTCCCTGCAGCAAACTGAGGCTCCGCCTGACATAGTTGGTTTGTTTTTCGCTTCAAGATCGGTTTAACGGGTTTTTATCTATACCTTTTCCATAAAGCTCCAGATATTTGTCCAACTTTTGGGGAGTACATCCACATGATCTTCCTTTGAAAACCTTTTGAATAACTAATTGCATCTTCTCAAAGAGCCAAGGAATTGTCCATCTAAAATACATATTCCTGGGCAATTCGTTGTGCCCTTTTTGGGATGAAAACGTGACCCCTTCAAAGGTGAATCATGACCTTCGAATAAGGGATAAAATTGGCACGAAATGAATCACCTGGTTAGAGTGGTTTATCACTTGGCCTCACTATCATTCACCCAGGTGTGTCACTTTCATCTACTAGTAACTGAGTAAGGGACCAGGCATGATCCCAGTGACAACATGGTTTCATTACATTCTGGAAAATTAAGATGTTGAACCCAAAGTCATGGAGGTTTGGTTCAGAGGATTTTTCTTTTGAATTGGGGGCATGTTTAGGTTCCAGCAGCTCGTTTTCCGGGGTGTATCTTCATCTTGTATATCTTGAAACTTACCGGGCCCCAACGTTTAAGAGTTCGCCCCTGAAAAGGGACCAGTTGAAGAGGAAAGGCTTGTCATTTCCAAGCGCTTAGTTTTTGTTGGGTTTCCGGTTTCGATTTCATCATCTCGAACGGAGGAGTCTTCAGGCAACATATCCGCCAACTTGTTAGGTGAAATTCGATCCAACCATTTTTTCCGGGAAGATTCCGCGCCACTTGCAACATCATCCCTCCCATAATCCCCATGTATATATAAGCCATGGAGTTCGGCCGTTTGCAAAGGGGTCATGACCCCAGTTAGGGGACGAAAACGATCACCATGTTTTTTTTTTCCCACTGGGATGATCCCAAAAACCTTCCTCTAAAACGCGGGAGCCTGGCACCAGTCGGAGACCACAATGGGTGTTTCACTTACCTTGCCACCATCAATGGAGAAAGCCTTGAGCAAAAAACGGTTTGAAAGCCAAATCTAAGCAACCGCTTGCCCACTGACAGTTGCAACCCTAACTTTTCATACCCCCATCTGAGATAATATGAAGGAATTCTTGCAAATTATATATACCCTAAGAATCATTGGATTCTCCTATAGAGGGGTTTGGATCTGTATAGCTGGGTTTAGGGATCTCCAAACCCCTAGTTTTGAGATCCCATGATTCTTAGGGTACACAGTAATGTCACACCCCAATCCAAACACTCCATGTCGGCATATATATTCACCTACAAAATTTCCACCATCAATTCTTCCCAAAACAACTCCCGCTGCCCAGCTGGAAAGAATCTTAAAAACAAAACATTTCACGAAGAACCATAAGTTTTCCCCCAAACAAAGCTCCGATCCCTTCGTCTTTTTCTCACAAAGCATGTTATAACATAGCCGCTTAAAATCGACCATCCCAAAAGGAAACTCGTCTTCCAATCATCCATGTTTGTTTCAGCGAGGGTAATGTGTTTTTGTTGGCAAAAGCAATGGACCCAAAATGGTGTACACCCCCCGAAAACTAACATGGAACCTGAAAANTAGTTTTCGGGGGGGGGTACACCAAATTGTTCAAAAAAGGCTGTTGATTTTCTGGCCGTTAGCATGCCACACATACGTGGAATTGTTTGCTTCCCCCGTAATGTGATTGATACATGCTTGTTTTCCTCGCTTTTTTCAAAATCAGTGCTGGGGATATACCCCCACAAAACCACCAAGACTAAGACCAAGCCAGCAACACAAATTCATGAAATTCAGGGTTGTAGATTTGGCCCTGAATCAAATACAAACCCTGGAAACCAACATTTAGATTTAGATCCCTATAGGTACCAGTACCATCTGTGGCGGCTTTGTTTCCGAAACCGTATGGGGGATAGATCTGCAAGCTCGAGTTACACACACCTCCCAAGGTGCCAACGTGTGGCAAATTTTGTAGAACGTCTGAGGGTTGTGTTTGGGAATCTCCTGCACCTCAAAATATCAGAATCACTAGTGACTGGAACCTTGGGAAAAAAACATTACTCTCCCTGAAATTAATATATCAGCTCGCCCCTGAAAATCAACGCTTAGAATCACGGTTATAAACTTGGAAACAATGACATGTCTCTTTGGGATTGGGCCTTTTTTCAGGGCATTTTGTGGCTATTTGTTTCACGGATGGTATAATTATAGAACCAGAACCCAAATGATACTCTGCAGCCTTCCTCACATTGCTGGCTTTTCATTGGTGACCCTATACATCCTTTCACACCTCCTGAGGTTCGGTAGTTGGACCCCAAAAACATACCATCAAAAACACCAGCAAACCACAAGAGGTTTTTTTATCCCGAAAAAATGTCTAGGACATATCCATACCTGTTAGGTGGTTCAGAAATCCTGCGTTCACCAGTTGATATGGTATATATCCCATTAAATCTACAGGTTTGTTTGGGATTTCATGGGATTTCAGGGATGAAGTTTTTGAAACGTTGAGCCGTTGAGTTTACACTGAGAGCTCCCGGCGCAAAAACTAAAACGCTCCAATGCTTGCCTCAGATTCTGTGAGCGATTTTCGTTGGAACTCATCTTTTCAAGTTGGTGGTTACAATATGTTACAATTTCCAATATATATATATATATGGCGATTTCACATGGGAACCCTGGGATTTCATGGGAAAGGTAAGGAAGGTCTATTCAACCAATGGTGGTTGAACCAACCCACTTGAAAAATATGATCGTCAAATTTAATCATTTCCCCAGGTAATGGTTAAAATAAAAGATATTTGAAGCCACCACCTAGTTTCGCCTCCGGTTGAAAATGCCCCTTCAACAAGAGTCCATTCATCATGAACAACATCACGGAAAGTACATATAATATGACTCTAGTTAAATGACTGGTTGAGATTGGAGTACGTACTTTAATTGCATATAGCATAGACTTTGGCATAAACCAAATGAAACCATAGACTGGACAGATGTGGATGGTGAAGATCTGAGATCACCCTGTCACGAGGTCAAACATTTTGAGCCATCGCAATTCATTCAAAAGTCGTTGGAAATCCCCAAAGTGATCATAGGTTGGAGGAGTCCCTCCCAAAATGACATGATACAAACCCATTCAATATGTGTGTGTGTAGTGGAAATATATATATATATATCCCCTTTCTCCCACAATCATGGAAGTAGAAAATTACCCTACTAAATGAAAGGAAACTAATATTGGAGGGACCCATTTTTCACTTCCATGATTGTGGGAGGAAGGGTATACACACATTTCACTGGGGTTGAACACCCACCCTATTTTAGATAACCCCTTCAAAATCTTCATTCTCTCCCCGTCCAAAATAAAAAAGAATTACGAATGGCAATTTGATTTAATAAAGTGGCTTTTTGATCACTCTCGTTCTTTGTTACTGTCGACTCTCGACCTTTTATGGAATTTATGTTTGCCTAATCCAATTGAAACAACAACATGATCCGTGTTCCCGTATATAACTAGTTGGTGGTTTCAGCCCAGTTGAAAAATATTTGTCAAAATGGGAATCTTCCCCAAGTAGGGGTGAAAATAAAAAATATTTGAAATCAGCACCTAGATAAGGGTTTAACAAAGGGAAAACACACGCACACATCTTAGGCTTCGTTTTTGCCGTATCATGATTTACAGGAAAGTGCCATGAAGATTGCCTCAAGGTGTGCCTTAACCTCAGAAGCATTTACAAGAAGCAAGCTGTGTTAATGGCCGCTATTGATGCTTCAGAAATCCGGCGAAAACCCACCGTTTGGATGTATAAACCTTGTAAATGATGGGACAAACTACTTATCAAAAAACAAATTGCAAATTTGTTGTAGGAAACTTTGCTGTAGGGCTTTGTTTGCCCTTGCAGTGGCAACTGGACGTTTTTGGTAAAGATGTCCTCTCTTCAGCCCATGTCAGTAGAAGAAAGAATGGAACACTTACTTCCAAAAATGTCTGGCAATACCTTACCAGCCATCGTTCATCTTGATAGTTCCTCAATGATTTCCGATCGCAAGAAAATCACCTGCTATAGCCCCTTCAACATACGTACCAGTTACACCAGCCACCAACCCGGGATTTTTTTGGTTGCATCAAGGCACCCGAGTTCTTCCTCCGAGAACACGGACAACTCGCAGCTGTCGAAATGGACAAACTCGGGAGCGCACCGTTACGGTGAGGGTAGGTTGGGCCGGTGGGATGGCCATGTTCTCCCCGCGTTTCGGGAAATGGCCGTTGTGTTGGACAACATATTGATTGAAGAAAGAGTGGTCCCATGGTCCCTTGTTTTTGTTCCCTTGGAGAACGTCTCAAATCATCAGGTCAGGTATAGAATTTAGAATTTGATACATATACAAGGGGTGGTTTTCGAAAGTTCATTCGTATAGGGATGTCTCAAATTTGTCAAAAGATTCAAGAATCTCTAAAATCTTGATATATCTTACAGATGCCGAGGGAATCCCTTCATAATCAGAGGGTAAACTCGTGGATCCCCAAAAAACACATCTATATCATCTACACTGTAACGGCAATCGGTGGGGGTGACTTTGCCACAGGTTTTTGTTGAGACCAAGGGTCTGTTGAAGTTGAGCCCTTTCCGGATTTGTGTCTTCGATGATCTATATGGATCTATATGGTAAAACAAACGAGGCCAAGAGTTTTAACCTAATCAGCTCCAAATTGACGTTGGAAAGCATCTATAGCGACCCGTGCCACCCAGCAGCTGGGTTCCTAAGGGCTTCATATATATATATATATCATATATCATTTATCTATACCCAAACTTAAACAAACACACAATGCAGTATAGTTTCAATGGGAGGTCACTCAAAAGTAGGGTATAGTTTTTTATGCATACACCGTAATATACCCATATATTATGTTGACCTGTTTGATTGATCCTTCTGATACCGTGTTTGGAAAGTTTCATTACCCTGGCAACACTCTACACACCCCAAACACCATGCTGCCACCATTGCCACATGAGAACCCCAGCAAAGGGTGCTTCACCATTGCGCTCCTGTGAAACCCACAAGTCTGACAAGTCGTATAACTTTGGGAAGCGAAAGTCCCCCACCCAGGGACCCAGTCACCTTCCCTGCAAGACGTTTTTTGTCATTTTTAGTACTAGGTCCTGATAAACCCTCACTTGCCACTGTTACCGAAAGGAGTAGGCATCCCAAAGAATAACCATCCGCGAAGATCATATGAGAATATGAGTACTCAATCACTCTTGACACCTCCGCAAACAAGCTAGGAAGGGATGCAAAGTGTCTATTAGCTGCTGTATATCGACTCCGGGATGGTGATCCTTCTGTGTCCTAGCAGAAATTCAAACATATCTTTCTATGCATCTTTGGATAAGACTCGTTACCTTTTCAACCCTAAAAAGAACTTGGAGAAATCACCAGCTCAGAATACCGTCTTTTGATGTCCTTTGAAAAGACAAGTGATGTTTGGAAGGGATGGATTGATATTTTCATGCTAAAAAATGATATTTGTAAGATCAAACAACTACGTTTTGACTGTAGCCATGCGCATGTGGGGGAAATATGAAAAAGCCAACAATCACCAACTTGTTTTCTTTTCCATCGAAAAAGTATCAAACAAAACCTTTGTTATGTACATTGATAGGGGTACCGGGGTACATATAAGACATGTATTTAATATGATTACGTGTTTAACGATGTTGATTCGATGTTGTATGTCAAAAACTGTTGCACCAGGTGTTTGAGCCAAAGGGTTCCAAAAGCATTAACATTCCGCATTCTTCCTGATTGGGTGAAAGGAATATTTGACATCACCACCTTTACATAGTATGTAATGTACATATATGTATAGGTACCAGTATGAGGTTCTCTCTTGGATCAACTCCTTGAATATGAACTGCAAAAAATGGGGGCCAATGGACGAACGTCCTGGTTGCCCGGAAGTGTCTGCCCCGACTCCAACTACGGCCAATACAACTTCAGTACACCTGCACTTTGCTACTATAACTTGTGATAGCGAGAGATCCTTTGCTGTACAGAACTAAGCCCACATATCATTACAATTCAAGGATAGAAACAGCAACAACAACGACGACGACCGCGGCGGTGGCGACGGCAACGACAACAATAACAACAAAAAGAATAACCATCATCATCATCATCATCAAACAAGAATCCTGTTGAACAAGTTAATAGGTCTGCATGCATATAATGACAAGTGACAAATATGCGTTAATTTTAAATCATATCTTCATATTATATCTATAATAGTCTATATAAAACTACTTTATATATCTGTAGCATATCATAATATCAATCTTCATCTTCGCCCTTGTTTCCTTGCCTAATTATATACCCTAAGGGCAAGCCCTTGGCCCCATCTTTACCCCCAATGTCTTCCTCTAAGGCGGTGCAAAGGTACTGAATGGCCACATCAGGAAGAACCTTGCAGGTTCCCGCATAGGTTCAACGCAGAGTCGAATCATCAAGCTGGGCAAATGATTACTCCCCTGAAAACTAACATGACAATGGAATATCCACCATTTAAAGATGTATTTCCTACTGAAAATGGTGATTTTCCAATGTCATGGTTAGTTTTCCGGAGTGTGCAATTTCTGAAATATATCTGGTTGGTGGTTGAACCAACCCCTTTGAAAAATATGCTGGTGAAATTGGAAATCTTCCCCAAATAGGGTTGAAAATCAGAAAAAATATTTGAGTTGCCACCACCTAGTACACATTTCACTGGGGTGATGAAAAAAGCTGTTCTAAACATCTAAACCTGAATCAAGGGCATTTTGATGTTTTTTGGGTAGGCTCAATAAAACCATCCACCATTATTTGGAGTGACCCAACCGGCGGCTTACCGTCCGAAAAAAAATGGCACTACATCAATTTTTGTGTAAGAACAAAGCGGTTCTGGAAAGGGAACTGTGATTTCGGTGTTTTAAGAGATTGCCTACCAGGAGATTCAAAGTGACCTTTTTATCACCTAATTGGAGGTCACTTAACCCCTTAAAAGGTCACTTAACCATCCCAAAAAGGTCACTTTGATGCACCAGGTATGCTTTATTTGTATTCTCACCATTGGACACCACTGGCTGCGATGAATCGCCGCCTTTGGGACTCTGAAAATGACTCCGTGAAGCCCTAAGGCCATTCCAAGCATGGGTCTGGCACAACTCACACCCTACCCCAACCGCCTTTTGATTTTTTTGGGGGGGCGCCTTGTTGAGAAAAAAACATATCCCTTGGAAATTTTGAAAGCTGACAAAATCCAACCGGGAGTCAATGGATGATTTCTGGTAATAGGTGATTAGGTGGTAGAGATCATAGAACCCCGTAGAAGGCACATATACCTGGTATGGAAGCGGTATATACTGCCAATTGGGTGAATATATACTACCTACCACCTGTCACCAGAATAATCCATTGAGTGAGAACCACCCCAACGTGACTGGCATTCCCCCAACGACTGGACGCAGTCCGCTCGTGGGGTCCAAGAAACGCAGCGTCGCAGAATCAGGCGCCGTGGCCGAGTGCGCTGGCCCACCACCTGAAACCGTTCGGCTGGGAAAGGATTTCCCAGGCTGAGAAACATATCGTACTTGGGTGATTTATACCTATAATTGATGATTGAATCATGTCAAACTTATAAGGTCATGAGTCATGAGTAATAACTATATCGGTAGACCCCCCCGCCCCTAGGGTATATACATATTTATTGAAGATTATCACATAGAACATCTCTATGTGAAAGCCCCTTGAAAGTCGAGAGGTCAAGGCCGGGATGGCCGTAAACTCCCTGGCATTCTGGAGGCCCAAACTAGGTTGAATCACCTGTTGAGGTTGTTGGAGATTTTACCCAAAAACCCTGGAATGGTACCCTTTTCAGGGATTTTGAAGGACTCATTTTAAGGGGTATCTTCCGGGGGTACCTTCCCAATTTCACTGAGTTTCGTAGTTTATCCCATGATTTACGAAGGTCTACTTTTGCATCCTGGCCGGCACTTGACTTGACATGTCGATCAAGTTGTCCACCGATCGAATTTTGGAAAATTTTGGGCTTGAAGATTGAACTCGCTCTAAGAATCATGGGATCTCCAAAACTAGGGAACTAGGAGATCCCTAAACCCTGCAGCTATACAGATCCAAACATATCTAAAACCCCTCTTTTTGGGAGGGTCCCAGCTGAGTCTTAGGGTCGTGTATTTTTGGGGGATGGAAATCTATGTTCCTTACTTGGCAGGCAACTTTTTGGTGGTACACCCGTGCAGTGAAGTTTTCGGGCCCCTGGGATAAGGAAATTCCCTGTTGAAAACCCATTTCCTTAAAGGTTCCAATGTCAATCATCCAGTGACATGTTACATTCTCATCACAGAAGAATCTCAAGGAGTAATTAAATTATACTAAATTATTGGTGAGAACTATCTTGATTCATCCCTTTCAAGATAAAGAACCAAACGTGACAGAGGAAAACACCTGATACTTCATATATCTTCATATATTCCAGTTGATGTTTATATCAATGGAACAATAACCATCAATAACCGAACACCACTCCACATTACAATAAACATGTCTTTGCAACAAAAAAATTAAACCACGTCCCCCACACCCATCCCTTCCGCTGCCTTCATAAATGGTAAAGCCAATCGTGAATCTAAGTCCTGAGCGATTCAAACGTAATTTCGCTGACCACCCAGATGATACCACCGGCCACAGGTACGTGGACCGCAAGACTTTTGAATATCCTGGGCACTTGAATACAAGAATCTATAATCATTAGATTAAATCAGCACCAATCCTTCTCCCCAAGACATCTTGAAAAAAACAACACTATATTCCACCGAAATGCCGAAATATCATCTTAGGGGCATTAAAAAATGGCAAACGTATATAAACTGCAGTATACATGTCGCATCATCTCAAAATCAACCATCCACAAATGCAAATTGGGCTCCTCCATGTCGATCAAAGACAAACGTTGAGGTGTCTTGGAGATCAGCTCCTTTTTTGCTGTAAACCAACCCCCGAAGGCTGCGCCCAAAGCTGTGTAATTGTGGTGGGTGGTCAAATATCATTCCCTACAAGGCTCCCTATAGGAATATATTTTTGTTGCATTTGCTCAATCATACATCATTTAGGTCTATACATCACATACTTCATGTAGTTGGCGTTGTATAGACTGACTGATATTTTAGAAACTGTATAATCATATGTTTTTTGGTGCAAAGGAAACATCCCCCACAAGTATGTTTCGGTCTCAATTGATAGTAGATACATAAGTATAGGCAGGTTATATTTCAAATCCATGTCGTAACAACAGTAGGTTTTGCTTCTTTTGGTCTTTCCGGTGATCTTTCGGTGGTGAGGCTAGCAAAATTGAATTATCTACAATGGCCCCCACCCGTGTAGTAGTGGAAAGTGAGAAAGTGAAGGTTAGTATTGGTCCCTTCAAAAATGGATTTATCCACTGTGAACCAGGGTGGGGGTGGACCCAACATATCATCAACAATGCTCTTGCCACTCAGTCCAACAAATACTACCTTTCAAAAAAAAACAAAAACAAGTCATGGAGGGTGATAAGTACGCTTGGATCATGCCATGATTTCTTGGGTCGAATCGTTGCATATCCAATATCCACATATATATCCACCCATGACTCAAGAATCAGCAACGTCAAATAGATTCAAATAGCTATGAACACTGCCCAAACAGGTCGGGATTTGTTCTTCTGAAAATGAACATCGTTTTGTAAGCCGTGTTTGCACAAAAGAACTGGCAAGATACTTTTTTTTAGTCAGTTAAGTTGTGCAAAGAACGACACGACCGATTTTGGGATATCCCAACTGAATACTTGATGCAACTAACATATCAAATAGCTACTAAGACCTTCTGGCTTACGCACACCTTTTATACAAAACTCAGTGTCTAGAAAAAAAGTAGGAACCATCGAAATAAATATCTAACGCAAACGACCGTGTATACTATTTTAATGTAACAAATTCTTCACTGAGTCCATCATGGTTTCGGGGAGAGTAAGCCCAGGAACAGGTGAACACCACGTTGGTCAAATCATTGCACTGACAGGAGAGGGATCATGATAGTGGCCTGATACAATTCTTCAAGAATAGCGACGTGTATTTTTTCATGCAAAACCAAATCCCGGATGTTGAAAAAAAACACAACGAAGAAAAAACTGTCCGGGTCCCGGGAAAATTCTGCAGACCTACTGTTGATGGTTCAGAAATCCCCAAACAACCACCTGACATGTATGAAACCTCCCTAAATAATGGGATAAACTACCTTCACCTCAACTGGTTTTCACGCCGGATTTCTGAACCATCAACAGTATGGTGAATGTTCGGAGGGTCTGTGATTCACCCAACGGCTCCAACCTGGATCCACTTGACCCCGGAGAGGGTCAAACTATCAGGCAACGCGCCTTCCAGCCACCCCGGGGTGGAAGATGGTGGTGGGTGTGGTGCGGCCAACGGGAAACACAAAAAAGTCGTGAAGATGAAACAAAAAAGGAAAAGACATAGTGATTTATCTAATCCATAAAAAATGTGTGTATTTTTACCCTAATGTTAGTTGTAAAATGAGGGTAGGAGTATTGAAAACAAAGCAATAATTATATGAATATCTAAATATCATCCATATTCCCGCCCCCTACAAAAGGTCAGAAGCTCATGGCTTTTGGAAAGACCAAAGAGTTTCCATGTCAGTCAAATGTTTGGGTCTAGGATGGCCCACCAGCTTCAATTAACGACGCTTCTCACGCTCTGCTGACGGAAGGATGGCCTATCACTTTGCTCAACTTAGAACCCAACTGACCCAACCGGTCAACCCGTCAAAAACCTGCCCCAGAAAAAGGAGGTCAGGTGGGGTTTTTAAAGGAATATTGGATCATTCAGCACTACCCAGCGACAAAGATTCCCACAATGGAACTATATTGAGGATTGAAACTTTAAACAGGAGATCCTAATACCTTCCATTGTCAGGTGGAAAATCCGTCCATGTAAATGCCTTTCCTTTTGTAAAGAAAAGGTGGACAACAATGCGGAACCACAAAAAATGCCCCTTTAAAAAAGAAACAAAAACATCTCTCTGGCAAGTCTTCCTAGCATTTTTTAGGATGGTTAAGTGACCTCCATTTTAGGGTTGATAAAAAAATGTCACGGCTTGAATCACCTGGTACAAAGTATCTGCCTCCCCAACACTTATACTTAGACCCTGTCGACCAGGCCAATCCATTACCCGTAAACCTTGCCTTTGCTCGAGTGTACCGCCTAATAAGCCCGGGTCGACGGTACTTGGACGACTAGAGTACCATGATGATGATGATGATGATGATGATGATGATGATGATGATGATGATGATGATGATGATGATGATGATGATGTTCATGATGATGATGATGATGATGATGATGATGATGATGATGATGATGATGATGATGATGATGTTCATGATGATGTTCATGATGATGTTCGTGATGATGCTGATGCTGCTGATGCTGCTGCTGCTGCTG
>DF239669.1:113988-130594 GCA_000507305.1 Breviolum minutum Mf 1.05b.01
GATGATGATGATGATGATGATGCTGATGATGTGTCGTCCTGAAAACTACGCCCCAAAAATTAAGCTTAAATACCAAAAAATGGCTATATTTGAAAGGAGTTACCTTTTCAAAACCGTCATTTTGGGTATCCATGTTAGTTTTTTGGGGGTGTACTCTCTGGTAAACTGACATAGCTGGCTGGAATATCACCATCTTGACTAAGAAATCAGAAATACATTTCTATTGCTATGTTCCTTTACCGAAGTGTAACAGCTCGAAGCCTGACTGAAAAACGATGGTTTGAAAATGATGAATTTCCTTTTGGGGCCTTTTGGGGCCTATTTTCGGGAGTTCTTGCTGCTAGGTTCCTGGAGGGTACTTGTTTGACAAGTTTGACACTTTATGCCTTGGCTATGTAAAGCGACTCCACATCAACTGCAACATTTGCCACAACGGAAAAAGACTGCGAACATGCGAAATCACTTGCAACCTTGGCAAAAACCCAGATACAAAAACCTCTGACCAATCTTTTAAAGAGTCAAATCTGCACAAATTTCTTGCCCCTCAGATTGATGTAGCAGAACAACTTGTCAAACAATTAAACAGTGAGAGTTGCCCTGAGTTTCTTCAGCCTTTATCCTCAGAATAAAAGTCGAACATCTGCAGGTTGCACAGGACATTTTGAAAAGAAAGCAGCCAAACTGTTTTTTTTGTTCATATTATCTTGGGCAACCTACTCCAAGCTCCAATGGGTTTTTTAGGAGGAACTTGCGGGAATCCTACCAAGCCGATGAGTAACAAACAACGATGGCTTAATCCGGACACGTTTCGTTCGAATCCCACGAAGGTGTTCCAAAAATGGGGCGGATAAAGTGTATATTTTTTGAATTGATCAACGCATCTTCGGTTTAAGCCCTCTGGTTGTTTCGTCGCATTTTCGGAAAAACTGAGCATTTTTGGACACAAACAACTTTTTTGTTAGGAAAGGTTCATGCTTCACAGCAATGTTTAGACGTTTGTTTCACACCAATCCTGGAAAACCTTTAACACTTTGGTCTGACAAACATTGATACATTTCCCAAGGCCCCCAAAGGGGACTGAGATCTTTGGAAAATGCATGTCATGATCATGTCGTAAACGAAGGCGCAATGGTTGCCTCTTATTACATCCCAACAAAACTAACATGGAACCTGAACAATGGACCCCCCTGAAAGCCTGAAAGAGGACCATTCCTTTTTGGAAATCATGATGTTCAGGTTCCATATTAGTGTTTCCGAAAATAGTGGGTTTTCCCCCCAAATCATCCATTTTAATAGGGTTTTCCATTATAAACCATCCATTTTGGGGTACCCCTAATTTTTGGAAACACCCATATGTGAAAAAAAAACATCGGGGGGGTCTATACTGACCACCCAACCTCCCCCCCAACTCATGTACCTTTGGCCAGTTGAAGTCCGACTCGTCATCAAGACCTGGACGGTGTGTTGTTGGCCAATCGTTGTCATCCCCTTCACTGCATTGGCCGGAATCTTAGCAACATCATCATCATCATCATCATCATCATCATCATCATCATCATCATCATCATCATCATCACATGGAAGTGGAAAGCCGCTTCCCCATGTGAATGAAACATATAGGATATTCTTTGAATCATATCCAGATTAGCTGTAAGTAATCCGAACACAGAAACCTACAACCATATACAAGGATACCATAAGGTTAAGGTTTCCCGAATTACGTCGACTCTTCAGTGAAGAAAAAATGGTTTTGGGGTACAAAGTTGCAGCAACTTCGTGGCTTCTGTACCCTGGGCCCTGGAGCACAGAGCTAGTGAGGTCCCACATAACGGGATGAAGAGTATAAGGATCAGCAAGTCACATATTCTTTAGATCAGCCAGCTATCCCCCCAAAATATGACAACCCTAAGAATCATGGGATCTCAAAACTAGGGGAACTAGGAGTCCTCCCTAAACCCTGCTATAATTACAGATCTATCAACCCCTCTTTTTCGGAGGGTCCCAGCTGATTCTTGTGGAAAAAAACTATAGGAAACAACACATTGAGAGGTGTTTTTTAGATACAAAAATGAGACCCATGCCCTGAGTCATGACAATGTTGTACTACACCCCCAAAAATAATAACACAAATGACCAAAAATACTGGATTGGAGCACGTATTCCGCATTTCGTTTTCAACTAATGGCATCTACATGTATAGGTATATATTTCGTCAAAAATTTCAGGATTTCAGCTCCGGGCGAAAACTACCAACATACAAGAAAACATCCACGTCCGCCTACAGGTGTTCACCTCTTCCCCCGGGAGGTGAAATTCCCCAAATCGGAGCGCCGCTCCACCTGCTCGGACAAAGAGTTGTCGCAAGCATGGCAAAGTTGGGACCTTCAAAGCGTCGAACCTCAAGCAGCTTTCACCGTTCAACGCATGGCGGTTTGCGGCTGCGGAACTGGGGACGGATGGTGGTTTTCCGTGGTGAAAAAAAATCATGGTGATCGTTGTTTCGTCCCCTTAAGGATATAGGGTTGTGGGAGCCCTGATTTTAAATGGCCCTTATTTCATGGCCTGTAAATGAGGGTTACCAACTACTTACTAGTCCTGGGATTGATCCTCCAAGTAGCCGTGGATAAGGTTTCAACAAAAAAAACATCGATTCAAGAGTGCTGGCTGGCAAGGGATTGGTGATCGTTCCCTCCGGAGGGTAGGAATGACATCAAAAATGACTCCATGGGTCTTGAAATGTTGCTGTGTTTGTTTATAGGACATGTGAGTCCTTTAAAGAAAGGCCATCATAGCTGTTGTTGAGGATGACAATCATTCATTCAATGATGATTTACGAACACACCTAGGAGGCGTTGAAGCATATTAAAGTCATTCATCACCAACATATTCATTATTCATCATTTTCATCATATTCGTGATCATATTGATCCAAACTTATTCCTACCCTAAGAATCATTGGACCCTATGGAGGGGTTTGAATCTGTATAGCAAGTCTCTCGGATCTCAACCAGTTTTGAGGTACCATGATTCTTAGGGTACAAACTTGAATGGTGATCAAATCATTTCCGGGTTGGATTCATGGAAGCAAAATGTTGTTGTCAATCTCACCCCCATATCTTGGAAGCAAAAACATCAAAAACATACCGCGAAATCTAGGGAAATCTATCACATAAGTAGCAATGCAAATACACACAACATACCTCCCTGAGATTTTAGTCATCACTGAGATTCGAATCACTCATTGTTTCTTAAAACACATCATCAAAGTTCAAATCCTTCAACACCCAGCAAAAAAATGTGGAATCATCTTTGTCTGATTCCTTCTCCTCAACTCCACTTGAATTTTGATCCAGCCTGCAGAATCCAACAGTGTCAAACAGGACGACCAAGAAACAGAACTCCCATGCCCTTCGGAATCAAGAAGGTCTCTAAAGCGGGAAGAGAGAACCTACCATCGGACAGTAGGGGAAGTCATCGTAGGACTAAAACAGGGAAATAGGGTGGGTGTTCAAGGGAAAATGCTGAGTAGACCTAGCAAAACAGATTCCTTCTGGAAACATCTTTTTATGTAGGTATAGAAACCTGATGAAACTATAGATGATCATTGTATACATCATATCTATGGATTGTCTTCCCCCCAATAAAATACCGTGAGTATGCCTGTTGGTGTACACTCCACAATCCCTTGATGCTTAGTGGAACCACCCTGAAAAATCGTATTGCAAGTCAACTACAAGTGAAAATTAAAACACAAGTGAGCCCGCCTTCGGGTTTGAAGATTGCTTGCAGTGGCATTTCATTTGGTAGACAAATGCACCCATAGAGTCTATGGCATAGACGTGGCGATCACCACTTGTCAAAGGTGGGTTGGTGGTCCAACTTCCATCAACACCATCTGACAAGACCGATGAAACATGAGGTGAGCCTAATGAATCTTTATGTTTTCCACCACCTCCCCCGGTCCACTTCAAAAAAATTACATGCCCTTTTTGGGAAGTTTCTGGGACCTCAATTGCCAATAGCTATTTTGAGGAGCTATATACCTGGAACCTAAAATGACCCCTGGTTTGATTGGAAAAGACATTCGGCGGAGGCAAAATCAAGTGACAAATGGCTTTCAGGTATATACCATTAAACCCTAAGGGATGGTAAATTGACGCCCGTTAAAACGGAACCATGTCATGTGTGGCACCCAAACTGGAAGGTCCAGGTATATATGATTAAAATATCTATATATATATATATTATATATATACATGTTCCAAAGCAGCTATTTTTTGTTTGAGGATGACTGCTCCCATGCAACTGATGTCACGGCTAAGGTTTCCACCTGGTTTCCAAGATTTGCAAGGTTCCGACCTCGGCATCTTTTCGTCTGAAGAATCAATCCATGGTGTTGTTTCACAGAGAAAAACTGAAAAACTTGTGAGAAGTTTAACACAACCTAAATGATACTTGTATAATCTAGTTAGTGGTTTCAACCAAATTGAAAAAATTATGATCGTCAAATTGGATCTTTTCCCCAGGGTTCGGGTTGAAAAAATGAAACCACCACCTAGTAATGTATACGTAATCAAAAATAGAGAAATCCACCCAAGGAACCAATGATAGTTCTCCCTTTGGTCCTTTAGATGGCTTCAGAGTTTTCAACATGTCATTTCTTCTCAACCTAAACACGGCGGTCACTTTCACATTTGCATTCCAGGCAAATACTCATACAAAAATTGCACCCCCAAATCTTCATCCTGTACATCTAGGTGGAGTTTGGGGCACTGGCAATTTAAACAATCAAACGCTAGCTGTTGAAAATCACGTGCATCATGCCCTTACTGCTCCCCTCTGCAAGTGTTTTTTTTTGGAGTGGGTTTTTTGGTGCCGGAAAACAGCTTCTCACAGGGTATCTGGAGCACCAGGGATGGGTCCTCCTCTTCACTTGAAGCGTTTTTCCCATAGGATCCGTGGGACTGGTATATTTACCTACATCTTCATAGGTGAACCGTATAGCCCCATCACCAAACCCATCTTGCAAACAAGCTTTGTTATCCAAATGTTATCCAGGAAGGGAAGAGGGTACCGCATCCATTTACCACCATCCCCAACCAAGATCTGTCAAGAGACCTATATAATACATTGCTCACCAACTTGACTCATCAAACCGTTTGTGTTAAGGTTGTTTCAACACACCTTTGGAACACGCCCCTAAGCTTTTACCAACAGGCTATAAAAGGATGCCTTACATAGTTGCCTACGGGGATTATTTGGGGTGTGCGATATCGGTGTGTGTGCTGTAATTCTTGGACCCTTGTTGTTGCTTGGAAACAAACCCAACTCCCCCAGAACCAGAGGTCATCATAGAACCAACCCAAACTCCATGCACGATTTACTATTTTTCAGGCTTTTATATCTCTCAAAACCTACCACATTTACATTTAAGCATCAACTTTGCTTCCCCCAAAAAATGGATGAACCATTGATCAAAACGCCCCCCCCCAAAAAAAACAACAAGAACGAACTACTAATTCATTTCTAGTTGGTGGTTTCAACCCATCCGAAAAATATCATTAGTCAAATTGGCAATCTTCCCCAATTTTTGGGTGTGAAAACAATAAATATATTTGAAGTTTCACCATCAAGAAACACCACTACCCTCCTATGAAACTAACAGCAAAAGCACCTAAAAATGATGGTTTTCCAATAGGTTCCTCTCCAAACTTCCAGGGAGTCCCTCATTTTCAGAGGGCTTTTGCTGTCAGTTTCAGGGAGGGTAAAGACCTGAATCCAAGGCTCCGAATTCATCCACAAAACTTTGGTGGATCCCAGGGCGACCTGGCCGTTTCTTTCAGCTCTGATTTTGGTTGGATGCAACAAAAAATGACACGGATTGTTTAAGCACAGCAAAAAAAACACGAAGAAAACATGGGCAACTTATTTTTGGTTGGTACATCTAAGGTTTACGTCAACGAAAAATCAACATGAGTGGTTTGTGTAAAATGCTGGTATTTTACTCACTGCTGTTAACTGTTGGCATCCTTATTCTTTGGGGAAAAAAGATCAAAGGCGGTTTGCGGGTAGAAAAAAGGTGGAGATGTTTTTCACGCGGGCAATGAAGAATGACGTCCTGTACACGATCTGTAAAATGATGTGCTGTACACGATCTGTAGAAGTAAAAAAAAACTGTACATCCTATATCATTCTCCATGTAAGGAATATTTCACTATATATACCATCCATCAATTCAAAGTAAATGTCCTATCCACGGAGCTTTTGGGTATTGCATATCTACAGTAGATGTATATATCAATAATATTTACGACAGTACAGATCATTTGTAGAAATACAGACAATGCAATCAACAAAAGATACCAAACCATGTCATGTTACATGGAAATAAATAGGTCAGTTCAAATCAAAACTGTTACACCCGTGAAAACTAACATGTCCCCCAAAAAGGGACTATTTCAGTAGGGAATACATCTTCCAACCATTGATTTTCAGGTTCCATGTTAAACTTCGGGGTGTAGACTTCAATACCATCTCAAACTGCACCTGAATGACTGCACTCACCAGAAAAAACGTCCAACACTAAAACGTGGTTCAACCCTCTGTCTCTCCTCTTGTGGGCCCCCGAAAACAATCCACGACAAGTCGAAACTCGACGAAAAAACATCATCACAGCATGTCTCAGAATGCTCATGTCATAAGTGATCACTTCATGACCTATTCACTTCAATTTTGGTTGCGATCAATTCCCAAATATCAACCAAATCTATGAATTATCTGCAATTTTGAGAGTCTGTCATCATATTAATGCTTGGAACAATGTCCGCCATTGTCTGAGCCTTGGTAAAGAACAAGGGCATGTCGTCGCGGTGTTCCGGCACGAAATCCAAGCATGGCATCAGCAAGAAGTCGCCATCTGCCGGGCAACAAGCACCAGCAACAAGGATCACGACTTCCATTAGATATCCATGGCAAATTTGTTTAAGGTGAATCTTTATGTGAGTTGGAATATTGAATATGCTGGGATTTGTTTTAAGCTGATTTTAGGGATTATACCATGGCAAATCACCAATTCTTCACCACCATTTGGAAGAATATGTTTGGAACCTTTCCAAGCATCATTTTTTTCATGAAAGGAACCCTATTAAGCGACCAAAAATCCACTGTGAACCGGTGGTTAGGCAGGACCCAATGTATTCATAGCTACCAGTAGTGACGGGTGTTTGAAGTATAAGTGAATAATCTTGAGGCCAAAAACACCTCCTCACCGTGTATGAAATCTATGTTTCTAGGGTGAGGACTCTTTTCAATGTTGCCACCTCCAAGGTGTAGACCGGGTTGGGTCAAATGTTGCCAACATTCTCTTTCTAATCTCCAAAACCAAAGAAGGTCTTAGTTTGGGGATGGTGTTTGTTTTTTTCACTTAGGGTATAGTAAAAGGAAAAACGTGAAGCTACTAATTGATGGTTCAGAAATCCGGCGATCACCACTTAGGGATTTATGAAACAAACCCTGCAATGCGATTTCAGGATTTCTGAACCATCAAGAGTAGGGATCATTTGGCGGAGCCCCAACGGTCAATTCCATGGCAAATCCCGGCACCAACACTTGGATTTGCTTGTTCGATACTTGGGGAAAAGTGAACCAAAATCAATTCCCCCTGATGGTGGTCAATAGTGGTGATTTACCATGGAACAAAAATTAAAAACATCACCCGAACAAAACAAATCCAAGAAAAAACCTCCCCACCCACAAAAAAAACATCTTTTCACAGGTGCTGTGCTTGGTGTTTTTCAGTGGTTTAAGATGTTCACCAGCATTTTTCTACTGTGTTAACTTTCCTAGTTTCATTCCGGCACCACCAGTCACCCACTGAAATTCCATCATTGTCCTCCTCTTTGTGGTTGGAACCCTACGCAGAAAAAGTCGTTTCATTGGAAAATTTCGGTTTCAGGTATAGCCTTTGACCCCTAGATTGTGATCGCGTAGCTCAAAGGTTGAAAATTATTTTTGCAAACAAAATATAGAACATACCATGTAAATTACACATATTCAACATATACCAGAGGCTACCCTACCCCAAACATGATCAACATGTTTCACTCTCTAATTTTCCTTCTCTCCAATCCTCCTCCGAAAAAAAACCCATTTTTCCAGGGCAGGTTTTCTTTGGGAAATGTTTTCCCCCGAGAAACCAACCACCAACCGCCTTGACAAGCTCGGCAGACTGAAGGGCTGACGGTGCGAAAGGAAAAGGTGTCTTTGGTGTTGATGAACTGAAGGACCTGGAAAAGCTGCCAACGAATTCATCCGGACTTTGGGGATCTGGTTGGTTTTTCATGGGGGAAACAAAAATCCCCAGATACATGGTATATATATATAGCAGTTATGACATATATTTGTATGTATAACTGTAAATAATATATTATATATGGGGAAAATCCACAACATACATATATACAGCATGTATCAGTATGTCATGTACATGGCCTGAAAGTCGACTCGACTCGACCAAGTCGACTGGTATGGATTTTTGGATGATCCATGTCACAAAGATTCACGACTTGGAGCTCCTGGGTAAACACAAAAAAAATATGGACTTTTTGAGGACTTGTATACTCTTGGCAAAGAGTAACTAGAATTGAAAATTTGGACATACCCTAAGAATCAGCTGGGACCCTCCCATCAAAAGAGGGGTTGATAGATCTGTATAGCTGCAGGGTTTTTTTGGGATCTCCTAGTTCCCCTAGTTTTGAGATCCCATGATTCTTAGGGTATCATATATATTTGTTTGGGGATGATTGAATTATACCAATTTGTTTGAAAAAAAAACAGCTCACCAAAGCACCGTTGAAAAAATACAGTGTCATTCCAATGAATCCTGGTTCATGACAGGATCCTTATAGTGTCTCAGCACAATTCCTGTGAAATAAGCGGATATTTCATTCCCTACAGCAAACCATGGAGGATTGGTCACCTCAAAGGTGAATCTGATGGAAAAAAAGGTGCTACTTTCTTGGATGTATACCTGGAACCCCAAGGCCAACCATTTACCAATGCTTGTTTCAATTGGATGATTCCATTTCAAACTGGTTGGCTGGGCTTCCAGGTACAAATTTTCCCGAAACTCTCCGCCCTTTGTTTGTAGGAACCCATGGGAATCCCTTTAAAACATGGAGCCCAAGAAGCAACACAAATTTCGACAAATCCTGGATGTTCTGGAGGTGTCACGATGCTTCTGTTGATATCTTTAAATTTATGTTTTTCACAGCACCCCAACCAGTCGGAGTGCCGTACGAAAAAAAAAACAAGGGATGGTGAAAAATCACACCCGTTATTCGGGAATCATGCAAGGCACCCAAACTGGAAGGTCCAGGTATATGTCATGATTCATTCCCTCATTTCTATATTTCATTACCTGCGGACCAGCGTGGTGTAACAAGATGGAACAAGGTAGAACAATGTTAACAAGGCCATAGAAACTGGAAGTGCAACGAATACGATCTGCACATCAACACCCTGAAGATTTGCGGATACAAAAACAAGGAAAGGATATGAGTGAACCAACGCCTTTTCAGCAAACGGTTCACATTCTCGATATTGACACTATTCAAACTCAAAGTAATGGCGTGGAGAGAAGTTTGTTCTCTCAAAGTATATTAGTCCATGTTATTCTTTTCTGCCGCACACCACCAGAAAAGTGAAGAATTTGCAGGAACCTTGTAAACATCTGGGCACCTGGCAAGAATATGAACTTTTTAACCCACAAAATTTCTGAAGCTCAATTTGTTAGGCATCTTTTGTTGGTAAAAGTTACTATCCCCCCACCCAACCTGGTCTATCTCGCGTAAGTTCTCAGGAATTTTGTTGCATCCCAACCCCACCTGAGCAGCTACTGCAGGCAACATGGCACGGTGCCCTGCATGCACCATGGCAATCTTGGCAGCCTCAAGGTTGATGGCAGGTAGATGGTTCATCCGGCGATCACCACATGGGATGTAAGAAAAAAACATGTAAAGAATTAGGATAAAATACCCAACCTCAACTGGTTAGCAGGATTTCTGAACCATCAAGAGTACCTCCTGAGGTTTGGTGTTTTTAGTTCATGTGTTTTGGGTGTTCAAAATGTAATCTTTTCACTTTTTTGGAGGACAAGGGTTTTTTCATTCTGACATGGTGCAAAGTGCAATTTTAGGCTACTAGTACCAAACTTATCTGTCCAAACTGTTGTCAACATTTAATCGAATATACTGATGTAGCTTTTATATTTAAATGAACACTTCAAACATATTACCAGTACTAACACCTCCGAGGTTTAACAGAAAAATGATGGTTGGAAGACAAGCCCTGTTCTAATTGAGAAGGTAACTTTTCATGGGCTGTTAAACTTCGGGGAGGTATCACTAGAGGCCTAATTTTAGCTACCATCGAAACAACCATGAAAACACACCTCGACAAAGCACTGCCATCAGCCACCATGGACACCCCACTGCATTCCATGACTCCAATTACAAATCATAAGGGCACTAGGAACCTAACAAGGCCTAGTTTTCCGGGACAACTGTGGGATGATACTCCCTTTAGAAGGCCAGCTTTTTCCTGGTCATAGGGGGATATAGGGGGGGGGGGGTACTTGGAGGATCATCCCAGGACTTGTAAGTGGTTAGGTAACCACCCTTGACAAGCCATGAAACGGCCATTTGGAAGGGGTGTTTAACAACCCGATCCTTAGGGGACTTACGAGTCATGGGATGATCCTCCTAAAGTACCCTTCATACCCTTCCCATTGAAAATCGCACCTCCAAGGTGGTTTTGATGTGCTCCAAACTGGTCTGAGTGTTTACCTCCTGTTTTTTTTGTCGCAGGAATCGATCGAGGCAACGGTGTTTTTTTTTGTTGGTAGAAATTCGCCCCGTGTTTTGTTGAAAACTAGAAATGAAATGCCATGGTTGAAAAATCATTCATTAAAATGACGGTTATTTGGGGATTGAGTGAGTTGTTTTTTTTTAGGGGTGAAGTCAAGTGTCATCTGACAACAAATTCACCTGATGTATAGTCGACATGAACTATTTGTGGAGAAAGAAGCAACATGATGCAACATGATTGTAGAGGTAGGTTCGGTATTTTACCTGCCCAAGTAGCAACCTATCCAGTAGATACTACATAAGCATACTTCTATTCCACCATGGACCTACCAATATATACTGCATGCATCATCAAGATGAAAGTGGTTACCCATGATGACCCAACTGAACCTTGGTGAGAAAGCAAGAGAACAACGCTAAACCCTGCCATCCCTGGTGTTTTTTCGAATTTGATCTCCTCGTCCTTCGCTGGAGTTTCATCACCTTTTTTTTCAGACGACCCGAGTGGCGTCTGAAGAAATGGCAAAGGATGAACTCCCAGAAACAAACACAAATCGTGAAGAAACAAAGATAGCTTCTTTTTTGTTTCGCAAATCTTTTGCTATCTCAACCATGAATCATGAAGATGTGTAAAAAAACCAAGGATCCTCCCAAATCCTCAAACAAACATGGTCAATACAGCTTCCGCATGCTTCACAAAGGTCTTCCAAACAGTTTTCCCGGCGTTCAACTGCCTTCAGGAAGCACTGCCCTGGCACTGTGTGCGTGCAAAGAATGATGGGTCCCAAAGGCCTTTATCCGATACCGGGGGGGGCATGATGCGAAGATAGAAGGAATCTATGAATCATATCCCTCTAAGAATCATTGGACCCTCCTATAGAGGGGTTTGGATCTGTATAGCAGGGTTTAGGGATCTCCAACCCCCTAGTTTTGAGATCCCATTATTCTTAGGGCCATTACCTTTCGAGATTTTAGAGATCTGCATCCCAGAATGAATTTGCACATGTTCAAACATCTCACAGTGGAAATGGCTCAGTCCTATTGGAAGTTCAAATATGTTTCATATTCCAAGGCATCATGTTTGGATATAGGTGAAAAAGGTGGGAACCCGCGCATCTCTTTCAACTCTGCTTCAGTGAAGGGCTTGCACAACTCCACAGCAATCTCACTGACGATGGACGCCTTACCCTTGGACTTGCGGATGATGAACCCGTGCTTCTCTGCCAATTCAATCAGAGAATTGCGGGTCTCCAATTTCATCAGTGCATCTTCCACAGCAGTCTGGGAAAGAGAAACAAAGCGATACATCATCTCAATCTGCGGTGATATCTGCCCACTAGCCAAAGAAGTAGGAAGAAAAAAGCCACGAGGAGGGAAGTCAGCCGTGCGCTGACCATCAGCCCCTGCTTTCATAGCAACTGCAAATGGCATCGTACTAACACAAGTGAATGAATGAGAGCACGAGTAATTATAAATGGAGTTGTAAACCTTGGAAATGGCCTCATAAATGGGTAACTGGCGTTGTAGCCCCTATAAATGGAACTATAACCCTACGTATAACTGGATCCGGGGGCCCCACCTTGTAGGTAAAGTCCCCTTACTATGTTTTGTTCAGGAAAATATTTCGACGAACATCTTTCCACTTCCTCCAAAAAACTACTGCCCATGGCGGAGTGATGGGGTTTGTTGGCGTTTGCCTATATGCGCCAGGGGCGTTTGCCAACTCCTTATATTGGGGATAAACTCATCCCATCCTTTTAATAGGGAATCCTTATAATGGCGCCCTATAAGGCCCCCCCTACTATGAGGTTGAGGAGTTTATCACCATAGAAAGACAATGGGAGTGAAAAAAAACAGCACATATCCGCGTGGTGATGGCAAGCGGAGTGATGTATGGTACCATGTGCCCAAGCATTTTATATTTTCAATTTGTGGAGTCACAGACCCACTCCCCCATAGAATGCAGGAATCTGGATTGTTGACCCACATGGGAAGACTTCATATTCAGAAACACCCTTTTAAATTGATAAGATTAAACAATGACACTCATATAGCAAACAAAATTATCTACTTTAAAGTAGCATTGTACACCTTCCATCATTTTATATCAACATCTGACAGAGGGATTACCTTCAAAGTTGGAATTGAATCTATTAAGCATGCATATTCAATGACCACTGGAAAGTGGATGAATCCCCTCCCACAAAAATTAAAATGTCAGAAAATCGATGATTGGAAGATTACATTTCCTTGTAAATTCGTCGCTTTTCACGGGACATGTGAGCACTGAAAAAACCCTACTTGTCTAGGGCATATAGTGAATTATACTACCCAGTTATACGAATATTGTAATACACATTTATAGGATCCCTATAAAACAACAAGGATTCAATGGAAAGTAAGAGGTGTATTTTTGTTCGTGGTTCATGCTCATTTTCGGGGGAGTCAGTCGCAGTCTTCACCACCACTCAGTAGCCAAGCGCCTCTCCCGCACCGTGGCCAAGTGTTTCTGGCGCGAAGTTTTGGTCAAAGGATATCGATCGAACAAACCACGAAAACACCTTGAGATTCGCTGATTTGCCGAAAAAACAGCAGCCTGGCGGCCTCCCCAAAACTATTTAAGCAATTAAAATCTCACATACCTGGCAATTCTTTGTGACCTTTTTTGGATGGTTAAGTGACCAAAATTCGAAGGTGAATCGTGACCTCCAACTAGGGGATTGGCTTGAATCACATGGTAATGTGTTTTTAATGCAAAAAAACATATGGTTGGCCAATTTCATAGGCCAACCATTGGCGCTTGAGAACCATTTGAATCCTGCCAGACCCTTGGAGTTCAAAGCCTTAAAGCTCGGCCTAAGATGATCTTAAGCCGAGAACCCCAATGATTTAACGTATAAGATAGGTTACTAGTTAAGATGCCCCCATATATCATATATGATATAATACAGGTTACAATATAGTTCACAATCTTATTGTGATGTTTCTTGTTACAATACAAGTTAAGATCATACCTAGAGCCCCAATGACGTCTATTGTTGGAGGTCAACACCGCCAAAACATTGCGGAAATTCCAATCAAAACAAAGGTCATTTGGGTTCTAGGTATCTAAAATACCAGCCTGGACCTTTTCCTTCAAAACAACATTATATGTTTATATATAGAACAATTAAAATAATTAAACTTGTATACACCCAGAAAATACCATCAAAACACAACACAGTCACAACCCTCTTTTCTGAAGACCTCATGATATCCACAAGGGGGTTTGGACCACCAACCTGCTGCAACTCCATGGCTTGTTGCAAGATGCTTTCCATCTGCAACCACCTTAGGTCACTCCAATGTTTCAGGTCACCGAGCTGTTTTTTTTGATGGACCCCGAAGCCCTGGTCACAGGTCAGTTGTGGGGGGTTGTTGTGGAAACAATTCACCCCCATCCCTATGGTCACATATATTTTTACTACAGTTTTCTGGGATAGAAAATCGCCACTCCTTAAAAAGGCGCAAAAGTAAGAGGTCATGATTTCCACCAAAAAACATGGGAGTTGCACCCCCGCTATTACTTTCCAGGTGTAAAAAAACAGTATTACCAAGGTAGAAGTAGATTCTAGATGGCACACATCCCATGTCTTGGTTTATATACAAGCCCCTAGTTGGTGGTTTCAACCCATCTGAAAAATATTAGTCAACTTGGATTATTTCCCCAAGTAGGGATGAAAATAAGAAATATTTAAAGCCACCACCAAGGCCCTGTATTTTCACCCACCTTTTGGGAATGGTTTGCCATGTCTACCTTTGACCATGGGGTTTTGTATATACATTGGATCTACCTCACCCCGAAACACCAGGATGTGGTGCTTCTTCGTGGCGGCTTTTTATGAAGGTTTGAAGTTTGAAATTCCCATCCTGGTGGTGACTGGAACGCTGGGTTGGCGGGTAGATCCACTGTATCTGGCCAAATTGGACTATATAATATTTCACCAGACATAGGGTTTCCATGTAATAAGGGGATTTCTCTTACTAAACCACTAGGTTGTGTGAGGTCGCTATAATTTGACCAAATGTATACATCTGAAAGTGTGATGTAGCTGTGGAAGTCAATAACTCAATAACTTTCAAAGATCGAAATATGAGGTGCGATATCAGTGATACATGAGTGGTTAGTCGTTTTTATCAAACGACTAGCTGTGACAACGCTTCCCGAAATGAACAAACATCAGAACTCCCGGCAAGTTTGCCAAATAAATATAGAATCATAGTCTCATTACCCCATCCCCTCTCAAAAAAATGGGAGCCCCCCCGCAAAAAACACATACACTCCCTAAAACTAACGGTTCGCCCCTGAAAATAGGCAAACTTGCCCCCCAAAAGGACAGGATCCTATTCCAACCATTCATGTTCAGGTGCTTGAGTTTGCCAAACTTGCTGTTACTCTTCCTCCCATGAAGATCATTTCAGTCTCCACAATGGTTATTTTCCACTTCCATGATTGTTGGAGAAAGAGTAGTTTCAGGGAGGAACAACTTGCTAGTTGGTGGTTTCAACCCAACAGAAAAATATTAGTCAAAACCTTGGTATCTTCCCCAATTTTCGAGTTGAAAATACAACATACTTTGAAGGTTTCACCACCTAGTCTTGCTATGCCTTGCTGGTTAGTCTTCAGGGAGGAAACACCGAACGGCATTGCTAGGCTTAGGCCATGGGACTCTTCACTCTGCAACTCGGGCCTTGGGAATCTCTCCATGGGGACGTAAGTGACGTAAGGGAACATGAGGATGACTAGGTGGTACCAGAATCACTATATACCTGGAACCTGTTTGTCCTTTATTTTTGGGTTTCAACCCTCCAAAACAAGGCCTTTTCCAATAGAAACAAGGGTCATTTGGGTTCCAGGTAGATGAAATAACCACTATAGTTAGGTGGTTGGTGAACAACCAACCCATCTGAAAAAATATGCGCAGTCGTCAAATTGGATCATTTATTTTCCACCAAATTTTCGGGATGAAAAAAATGAATCAAAAATCGAGAATTGCCACCACCCAGTTCCAACTACCATTTGGGTGTTTTTTGTTTGTTGTTTTTGCTGTTTTTCCATCTTTACCAAAAGTATCTTGGTGAACTGATGGGGTTGGATGATGGGAATATTTGATGATGCCAT
Organism: Breviolum minutum Mf 1.05b.01; assembly: GCA_000507305.1. Taxonomy (NCBI): domain Eukaryota; class Dinophyceae; order Suessiales; family Symbiodiniaceae; genus Breviolum; species Breviolum minutum. The sequence continues at coordinate 130,015 of DF239669.1, forward strand.
GCTAACAAATCACCTAGAAAAAAACACATCCAAATACCTTCCACGGAACTTACATATCCAACCTTGGGAAAAGGAAAATGATCTTCAGATATACCTTGGGATGGGGATAGGTTAGTTCCCTGGAGGGTATCCAATGATATTGTACCACAAATCTAAACTACCTGTAGCCCTGGAACACAGCCCAAAGCCTCAACCTTGCAGGGCGTTCTACTTTTACATTCACCATCGGATCAAAAAAATTAGCCCAAGCCTTCGCGATGGTTGACCACGGCTTCTGTCAACATCATTTGAGATCCCGTCCTTCGTATTGATCGATTCAAAGGTATGTTAAATATCATCAGTTATCCTAAAGGCCCTAGAACAATTGCTCGTATAAAACCCTAGTTGTATCCATTCGATATATCTCTCTCTGTCTATCTATCCATCTATCCATCCATCTATCTATCTAGCTATCTATGCATGTATGTATGTATGTATGTATGTATGTATGTATGTATGTTTGTATGTATGTATGTATGTATGTATGCATGTATCTATGTATGTATGTATGTATGTATGTATGTATGTATCTATGTATGTA
>DF239669.1:131008-175708 GCA_000507305.1 Breviolum minutum Mf 1.05b.01
ATGTATGTATGTTTATTTATGTATGTATGTATGTATGTATGTATGTTTGTTTATGTATGTTTGTTTATGTATGTATGTTTATGTATGTATGTATGTATGTATGTTTGTATGTTTGTTTATGTATGTATGTTTATTTATGTATGTATGTTTATGTATGTATGTATGTATGTATGTATGTATGTATGTATGTATGTATGTATGTATGTATGTATCTAAACCAACATTTAGCCTTTCACCACTCTTCGTATGCCGACCCGATTCCGACCTGGTGGACTCCTCTAAGAAGGTTGGCCTGAGACGAATCAACTTCATCGAGGTTCAGCATGACTAATGATGACTACTTGAGCCACGAAAAAAAAAAAAACTCCTACTTTCCATTGAATCCTGGTTGGTGAAAAAAGGGATCCTTATTTTTATGGTTTATGAAATAATCCCTATATAACTGGGTGGTATTTCTGTATAATATATAACCCAACCAACCAGGGGCCCTTTTTTTCGTGGCTCTTTTTGTTTCGGATCCACCAAGCCTTGCTCACCCAAGTCAAGAGTGAAGCCATACCAATTGCCCCTCAAACTGAAAATTAACAGACCTGAAATGAGCTGTTTAAGTGTCTTTTTCATCAAGTGGGAAGAAAAAGGGTGGAACTGTTGGGATTCATCATCATGTTTGTTTTTTTTCGTCCAAATAATTTTGAAGTCTGAAGCCTCAACATTCAAGCAAATGATAGCAAATGTATACATCTATGTACATCTTAGATTTTTTGGCGGATAGCCAATGTCAAATTGATTCTTCGACACATCATCATACTTTGTATACTTGAAAACCTTGAAATGTCAAAATCACGGCACTTTCAAGGTTGCAAGGATCTCTCACTTGAGAAGGACAAACCAACCTCGAAACAGGAACTATATAGCAGTACCGTTTTCTCAAGAACCTTTGAAAAGGGTAAAGAAAAGGTTCCGTGGATTTAGCAACTGAGCCCTCATTCCCTGCCGACCCCCCAAAAAACAAAAAACATGCCCCCTCATTCAAACAACTATCCAAAACATATCGGAAAAATAATGAAGAGAAAAAACTGATTCATCCTCAAAAGAGTACCAAGATGTGCTGCGAAACCTACTAGCTCCTTAGCTCCTTGGTATGGTTTGTAGATTTTAGTGGATGTTGCATCCTCAGCTCCTCTCCAGGCACCATTTAGGATTCAAAAAAAAATTATTTGCAGAACAAAAACCATCTCACTCTAAGGCTCCATGGGATGTCATGGGGTGTCAAAACCACCTGTTTTAAGGCCCCAGGGGTGTCATTACAAGGGTCTGGTGTTTCCATAGGAGGGGTCAGGAGTCTTAGGGCAGTTCTCTGAAATTCTACGGTTGTACCCCCCAAAAAAGTTGCCTGACTCAATGGCTGAGTCGCAGTTGACTGGTTAATGTTCATTCCTCTCACTCTGTTGCTCATTTCCTCGTCCAAGTAAAAATGGAAAATGGCTATATATCCATTGCTTGCTCATACTGATTTGCACAGCCCAAATTGATGTTGGTGGTTGGGAATTCTGAGAAACCAATTCCCAAGAGAAAAGTGGTTCACACACACAATTGCAGAAATAAGGATTCCAATCCACCAATCACTATCAAATGGAGTTTTATAACTCGCAAACTGAACAGCAACAACACAATCACATAATATCAATCATTAGCTCAACAAAATATATACAGCTTCCATTTTGTTCTTGAAACATATAAATGTCTCACTCCAAAAAAAAACAAAAAACAAAGATATATCATATAATTATTATATCTCAATTAAAAGACAATCCTGACAATTTGTGCCACCATTTTGGACCCGGAATTTATTTTTTTTCAAAATTTCAACAAATTACCTTCCGGTAACCTAACATAGCCATGGAAAATTCCCAATTTTTTCCTGGTAAATAGCATCAAAATGGTGGGTTTTTTCCCATGGCTATGTTGGGTTTACAGGGCGTGTATCCTTGGGATTTGGAAAGCAAGACTGCCACTCACCTTGTGACTTGCCATGCATTGGCCGTGGCTGCAGCTGCCAGCAACTCCAAACGCCTGTTTCTTGAGCAGTGAATCATTTCACCCCAAGGTGGCATTCCATTCCATTGGATCGTGGTTGTTTAATAGGGATCCTTATATTGGTTTATGAATGTTTATGAAAGAATCCCTATAAATAAGTGGGTAGGATTGATCTCATCCCCCATATACCCTAAACAACCAGTTTTTTTAATGGCTTATGTTAAATAATCGCGTGTTTTAACTGGGCAGTATATAGTAATCCCATATATATATAATCCCCTATGCAACCCAAGCAACCAGGATTCTGATCACTGCTCAATTGAGAGTTGCTTGCTTTTTGGCGGCATTCCAACGTAGCATCTTCAAACTGCGAAGTTTTGATGTTGGTTATTTGTTCTTTGTTATCACGTATTCTGATAGATCAAATGGGTAAAAACATGTCTCAAGAAGTAAAGTCAAAGGGTTGGAGGAATGGTTCAATGGATTTTGATGGTTCATGGTTGTAGCATGATGGTTTCACCCCTCCCGCGCCGTGTGGACGTGCTGGATGCTGCGCTAGATTGATTGGCGGCCGCCAGCAAAGCATCTTGTTCCCTCGGCAGAAATAGATCTGGCAAGTTCAGTGCCAAGTGGCGGGTGCTTAATATATCATGGCTATGCAACATTACTTGAAGGACTTCATGTACGTGAATCTCGCTACCATTTGAAACCTCAGTAGTTACATCACATCTAAAAGTAAGTACCTGGCCAAATGATGAACAATCAGAATCAATAAGAAACTTTGAAGTTTTAAAAGCATTTCACCAAACAGCTGTCAAATCCATAAGATAGACAAATACCTGACAATGTCTTATCCCCAAACATAAAAACAAATCCTCTCTGTTTGATTCAGGCCGGGGGTCTTTACTAGTACCAAATGATCACTAGTTGGTGGTTTCAACCCAGTTGAAAAAAATAGTCAAATTGGATCATTTCCCCAGGTAGGGGTGAAAAAAAAAATATTTGAAACCACCACCTAGCCAGTTTTGAACATCCAAGCAATTTCACATTCGTCCAGGGGAACTCCCCATCCTCAAATACACCCTCAAACTCGGATCGTTGCGACTCACGTTTAAACGTGGGGCGATTACAGAAAAAACACCAGCTTCTTTTTGTGTGAGATTTCAGAAATAAAACGGTTGTTTTGTGTTTGGGGGGTGGGAAGGGGCATAGTTTCAAGGTGATTGCGATGAATATATCATTTTTTCCAAAACATGCCTAATTATGTAAAGTTTAATCAATGAATAAAAAAATCATACAACTGTACATTCTATCTTATGCATATCATATAAAAGATCCATCTCAAAACAAAGGGGTGGCACAAAATCTATACCTTTGCATGAACCAAAAAAAGACACCTTGCCACCCTGTCTCCCCTTTTTAAGGTTTTATCTCCATGGATTAAAAAATCGGATCATTCCTGCCCAAGACACTGTCGCAAGCGAGCGTACTTCTTTCCAATGGCCGGTTTGGATGCCATTTAACGGTACTAACGGCAGTAAGTGGTGGAAAGCAACTAAGGTCTCCCCAGGGATTGGTGTTTCAAAAACCCCACCCGTTTTTGACACAAGCACAACTGCGAAACTGTTGAGTTGACTGCAGGTGGACCTGTTGCACCATTGAGGTGCTTTTTTGTGTCTACTGCCGTATACATATATGCTTACCTTGAACACATGCTCTGCACGGCACAAAGGGTTAACGGTTAAGATGTTAAGGGACCAGATCAATGTGTTCTCCCAAAACAAGCACTGGGCAATGGTTTTTTCAAGTGGGGCTGAGTGAGCCAGGGCATTTGGTTTTCAAGCGCGTCCATGCAAAGTGGCTGGTCTTGAGGATGATCCATATGAAGGATTCCCAATCCCCCCGATCAATATCAATACTGTAAGTTCTAGTTGCCGGACACAATGAATTTTGCACTGGACACTTGACATGCTTGTGTCACCTATGGCTAACATCAACGACACTTTCCTTTGCGCTGTTGTTGTTGTTGAGCAGAAATGCCAAGCAGCAAGACATAAGCAATAATCGAAACCCTGGCCACATTGTATGAAATCCTAGATACAATATGTATACCGTAAACCTCGACCTTCGAAATGGTGCCAAACACTTCCGTTTAACGGGTGTCAATTCACAGCCCTGTTAGGGTTTTTATTGGCACAACTAGTACTGGGATCTGGTTTACCTCAGAAATCATGACGAAAAAAATGGGGGAAAACGAAAACAAACACTGTTGTAGACCACCTTTAGAGGGGAATCCGTATAATGGGTATATAACCCCTACTATATTGGGTTGATGATGACCATCCCATATATTATATGGGAATAATGAGAGTTGATCGACCCGATAGCAATCGATAGCACATATTGGATTCGACAACTCCAACCTTTTCAAAAGTCATCAAAAAGTGGCGATTGATTTGAAAAGTAAAGTGCCAAAGTATGCTGCCTTTGGACGATTGAAAACGATTTTTTTAGGTGACTTTTAAGGGCTTACTTTTAAATACTTCATTTTCAAACACGCATCCCCAAACGGATGGTCGCCAGCCTTATTTACTTGGTATTTTCACGTCGAATTGTGTTCAGTATGTTCAGTGTTTGAGAAAGGAGAAATACTCAATACTCTGTCGAGTTTTTCTTAATTCTGCTGAAGTTTGAACCACCCTAAGAATCATGGGATCTCAAAACTAGGGAACTAGGAGATCCTTATAAACCCTGCGTAGTACAGATCTATCAACCCCTCTTTTTCGGAGGGTTTGAGCTGATTGTTAGGGCAAATCCTTTCCAATTGTCTTGTTTCTCTTGGATCTACTCCCCACCTAGGATTCCACTCACCACTTAGGATGACAGCTGAACCGGGTTCATGCCATCGACTAAACCTTCACGAATGCCAGGAGACACCCCCGGGGAGTAGATCCAATAGATAGGAAAAATGAAGGTTTTAATCCCTCAAAAATAAGCCTTTGGGCCCAAAAACCATGAACAAAATGAAGGTTTTACATTTTCAATATATGGGTTATAACCCCTAAAATAATGAAAGTTGTGGGTTCCCATGGTGGTTTAAAACCACTAAAAATTGAGCGGTTGTCGGTTCCCATGGTGGAAAAAGTAGATGGAATCCGATCGCCACCCCCACGCGTCTTGGTTTATCATACCCCCGAAGAACTATTCGCTACCTTTTTGGGAGATGGGGATCGGATTCCATCTACTTTTACCACAATGTACCCAACAAAAATGGCAATCCCGGTGTCTCCCAAAAACCTCTCAGATGCTTCGAAATCTGCCGCTTTTTTTTTGTTGGTTGGAGTCTTTTCGCTCGCGTCACGCGACTCTTCGGATTGGAACAACATGACTCGCATAAACCTTAGCGAACCATTCGCCAGGATCTATGGGACTGATAGCCCTGGGCTTCCACCACCATTAAAATAATGGTTGATCCAATTCCGATGATTAAAACCCTTAGGTAAACAATGGTGGTTATATTAACATCCATTGTTTTAATGGTGGTTGGAATCCCAGGGATAGTATGTTTTGAAATGTGTGAATGATTGATTTTTATGGTACATCGTAGGCAAATCTTATATATCAAATATCTTCTGATACATTTATCCTTTGGGGATTAGCCCGCAGGATATAAGGCTACAGAGAAGCCTATAGAGATCCAATCTAATACCTGTTGAGGTGATTTGGCGTCATAATACCCAAACACCGAACATCAGTGGGTATGAATATGGATGCCTGAGGGAAACAACACAAATGACCTTGTTTCATCTTTTCTCCGGTCAAGGATCATGTGGAATTGAGTGTGAGTCTCCAAAAAAAGCATAGGATGATGCCCCACGGAAAAAAAAAAACAGTTTCATGGGATCAAGGCACAAGGCAACAATTTGAAAATCATCCACTAGTTGGTGGTTGAACCAACCCAGTTGAAAAATATGCTCGTCAAAATGGGAATGTTCCCCGAATAGGGTTGAACATAAAAAACATATTTGAAACCACCAACTAGTCATCCATCTTGGTAACAAATTGCTTCTGACTTCATGGATTCCATGGATTCAACATGAATGCTTTCGGTCGATTGACCCCAAGTTGAAGACCTAAAGCATGTCTCAAATTCTTCCAACCATGGCGCCAGTCGTTTTTTGCCCACCAAAAAAGCCCCTTGACTTGACATTCTTCCAGTAACTCATCGAAATCTACCTTGCCATTTCCATCTAAATCCACCTGAAACGCACGTCAGCTTGGGGGGTGGAATTTTGTCGACATGTTGTGAGTCAAATTGCCCATTATGAACCTTGCAACGTCACCTCATTCGTTATGGACCTTGCAATCATACTCACACATACTGACTTGCAAACCAACCTTCGTGCAACAATATATACGTAGGTGCTTGCAGCTTCTACACGACACACAACTTTCTGCACCCTCTCGGGCACCCTCTCCAACAATTACTCTTGATGGAAGAAATGAGGCTTACCAATTCATATCCCGTTCGATACATGTATGGAACACTTACTGCATTTGGTTGATCTTTATGCTTAAATCTATAGAAATATACCAAACATGGATCCTCTGGGTATAGGATTTAATCAGTACATGTTTCCCACCATTTATCATGTAACTACAGTGTTCTCTACATCCCCAAAGTAGTTTAACCTTAAAGAAACTGGGGATGCATCTATGTTAGCCTTTCTCTAAAGAACGCCAAAAAAAAACTCAGTACATCCCCAAAGTATACATCTACACTGTGCTATGTGTAATCGACCATCTACTAGTTATTTGGTGGTTACAACCGATCCAAAAAAAAATAGTCAAATTGGACATCTTCCACAAATAGGGGTGAAAATCAAACATATTTGAAGTTTCACCACCTAGTCTATCATGTAACCTACCAGTCTTTTCTTTAAAAAAAAACAACCTGCCGTTCATTGACGCCTCACCGATCATGGTCTTCGCGACACCTGGGGCGGCTTCCAACTCCTGCATCATCAAGTAGATGAGTCAATCCCCCCAAAAATCCTTAAGATAAACACCCTGGAAGATTAACATGGAACCTACTAATCAACCATTTAGAAAGGAAAATGATCTTCCAAGCCTCCATGATTATGTTCCATGTTAATCTTCCAGGGTGAAACCCCTTTTTGAAACGCAGGTGGGGTGGGGGAAAGGCCTTTATTCAAGTGCTGACTTGTAACTGCTGAAAAAACATCTCTTGTAAGCAATGGTGGTGAATCGACCGTAGTTTGATGGTTCAGGTTTATATGGTTTATTGTTCTATGCAACTCTGTGAGGTATTCAACTTTTCAAGAAATGTGAGCCCCATCGACAGTAATCCAGGATTAGTCATACCCACAGGATCCATGGGACTGGCATATTCACCTACATTTGGTGGATTTCTATGGTAAATGTAGGTAAATATACCGTACATGGATACTATAAAGAAATGTTTGTTCTTGTTTCTTCTCCTGGAATAATAATCTCGTGACCATTGTCTTTCACATCAGAAATGCCCCCATCTCGTTGGAGTGGGGTCAACATTTTAGCTGTCATATAAGAGTCATATATATATATAATATACACAGATGCATCCAAATGCTCCATGCAAGGTGACATAAGTTCCCACCCTCCCACCGGCTCCTGAATGGCCTCTTGTTCCAACAAAGTTTCCAACCTTGCCAAAACACACAGCGACTTCTGATGGTCTGCTACAACGGATAGCCTTTATCAATCCCAGAAGATCCATGGGACATGTTCAATCATTCTTTGCCATAACAAAATCAAGCATTCATGTAGGAAAATGCATGAAAGGTCCCATGGATTGTCTGGGAATAATGCAACATCATCTAATATATAACTGTAATTGCAACATATTGCAACATCAATAGGTATTTGGGAGTCGTATGACCCAAATGCGGCTAAATCACGGTGTATCACCTAGTGTATAGACTGCTGCAGCTTAACGTGGAAGTTCCTTTTCGGTAAACTGGCTCACGGGGTTTTGGTTGAAGGTCTCACTTCATCGTTTTCTTCGCCACTCAGTCAATGCGTCAAACATGAAAAAAAACACATGTCTTGCGATATACACTAAGCTGACAATATGACCCTGGCTTTTGTTTAACCTTCTTGGCTACGAGTATTTATAAATAGATACAGTAATTACATGGTGTTGTTGCTATTCCCTTTCCAAACTCCCAACTCTTTGAAGGAAGTCACATTTCAAAGTTGAGGAAAAAAAACAGCAGCGTTGGCCGTTCAGGTCAAATAATGGACATGAATGGGAAAAATACCCGAAATGTACCGAAAAAATACATGTAACAACCTTTAGGCATCCAGGATGATATTCTCAGATTTGGGGTGTCCAATCACGTGATTTTCATTCCATGAACCCACGCTCACCTTACTGAGCCAGATTGAAGATTTGGGGTGAAATATCGGTCCAGTGTACCTGGAAAACATATGGGGGTTTCCTAAAATGGTGGTACCCAACAACCATGGGTTTTCCTACTAAAAATGATCATTTTGGGGTGTTTTGGGGGTACCACCATTTAAGGAAACACCCATATGTATTGATTGGATGCTGAACACTAGAAGCTTCGGGGTATGAAATTCAAACCAACACCTATAGAATTCTATACAATGCCCTCATCCATCCCGTCCCCATGTTACCGGTATATAGCAGTTGAGGCAGTTGAACCCAACGAATAGGATGTTTTACTACGAATGGGTACAACTTGGGCACAACGTGCTACGCATCCTCCCTATTCCTCCGAATTCTGGTCACAAGACTCAGAGTGGGAGATGGAACCACTGTCATTGCGATCAAAGTGCTTGAACGCGTTCCAACACACCTGGGGATGGGGAGGGGGCGGTTGTTCGCTGTTTTTTTGCACTAGCCCAAAAAGGGGTCAAGGCAGTTTTTTGCTGCATTGGCACTTTTTGCTGTTGGTCCCTTATGATAGGGTCAAACGTGTTTTTTCCCCTTAAGTGAACTGTTTGCCGGTGAACAGTTTGTCGGCTTGCGTATAGTGAACACGAAGCAAAATAGGTAGATGTATTCCTTCTCAAGATATGGCTCATGGATGTTCCAACACACTTGCTGACTCAAAATTACTGGCGAAAAGCTTCGCGCAAACTACACAGCCTCCACCACGGTTCCTTCATGTTCCTTCATTTTTAGGGATAATCACCCATATATTGGGGGTTTCAAATCTTTCAAACCTTCATTTTTCCATGGGTCGTTGGGGTCCAAGGGTACCAAGAACACTCAAACCCTCAGCCTTTCGCTCTGTCACTTGTTGGGAGGGTTTTCTGATCGGGATTCCAATCCACCTACCATTAATAGACACCAACAAAAACATCCTCATGAGTCATGCTTGGGGTTGGTATCCAAATTTGCAAATCCCGTAGGATCAATGTATGGTATACATTCCTTGGATCTTCCAAAGGGTGCTGAATCCATATACCATTCCTTAGGTTTAAACAGCACCCTTTGGAATATGCTGGGTTTTAATCTAAATCTATAAATTTACTTGATGTTTATGGTACATGTAGGTAAATATACGATACATTGATCCTGTGGGTATAGGCATCTTCAAAAGACTTCGGTCATCCATCTCCCCCCTCAGTCATCTGTCTCTATGACCTCCTCACACAAATCGCTACGTGCATCGATGGCAGATGCGACAAACTCAGTGTAGTTCACATGGCCTTCGGAATATAATTGGTGAGAAATAGGGATGATATATGGGTGTTTCCTGAAATGGTGGTACCCCCAAAATGGATGGTTTATAATGGAAAACCCTATTAAAATGGTGATTTAAGGGTACCATCATTTTAGGAAACCCCCATATAGAAGGAAGGCAGAAATATATCTCATATATACATACCCAAACACTCAATGGAGCTAGTGTATTTACCTATATAAATTTCCTAAACAACAAAAAAATGTAGGTGAATAGACCATACATGGAGTGCGTGGGATATATACCTGAAGAACTATAGCTGGATGGTTACCCCCTCAAACATCGCTCGTCAAATGTTATGTAACCATGTTTTTTGTTGCTCATGTTTGGAGCAAACAAATGAGGAAGAAAAAACGAAAAAAAAAAAAGTTGTCACTCTGGCGAATTTGACAACATGTTTTACTTATGTTGCACTATATGTTCCAGGGTCGATCAACTCCCTATCATTGGGAATGATCATCCCACCTTTAGTAGGAATCCTTAAGGTATGTAAACCCCTTACTATTGGCTTGATGACCATCCCCTATTATATATCAAAATAATGGGAGCCTTGACCCGATCGCACAAATGGTGAAGATGATGAAAGGGGCAAACCTTTATATACACGAGCAAAGGTCATGGATAGGTGGAAAACTGCAAAGTTTTTGTTGGAGCCCAAAAAATTATCCATATCTTTGGGCCACATCGCGAGAGCACAGGCATACAAACAATTTATTATGAGCGTGTAAGGCCTCAATCCCGAGTGGGGAAATCTTGGTGGATATGGCGGTCATACGCTGCGGATGCAAATGTATCGTTTCTCTTTGCGCTCTGAAGGGTCCAGTCATGCCCTTTTCACCCTTGCGGGTCCACGAGGCCATCTGTGAACATCTGACTAATTCCTTATGGATTTGGAATAGAACTTTCATGTTTCATCATGTTTCATCATGTTTCATCATGTTTCTCATTTTGTGTTCCTTCTTGTGGTTCCTCTGCTCCCCCCTTTTCTTGCTGATTTCTTCCTCTGTTTCGTTACTTAGGTCCTTTCCTGTTGCTGGTGGTGTGTTGTTGTGTTGTCGAACGTGCGCGAAGAAAATTGGAAACTTCTTCGGGCGGTTGCGCTTTTCAAGTAAAACAGGTGCAGTAACAAAGCCGTGACACATTGGTTCAACTTTTCCACGCATCTGCGCTGCCGTGAGCAATTCTTGGTGAAACTCACTGACCCACCAAATCACAGGCATATTTACGAGGACTCACCACATCTAGCATGGATCTCTTGGTGAGGCTCTGTGACGTGGTGATAATTGATGATAATTGACGGACAAAACAATATACCACCCTAAGAATCACTGGACTAAGACATATATTGGTTTGGATGTGTATAGTAGGGGTCTGGAATCTCCAAACCAGCAGTTTTGAGATCCCATGATTCTAAGGGCAGCTGGTATTCACTAAGCATCAGATCCATTAATATGTATCTGCGGTGCTAGGCGGCTATGCTATCCGACACATCTTGAAGTTGTGTAGGATATGTGGCGGGATGTTGTCCATCAACCATTTGTCTTGGAAATTGACACCCACAGGTGTAGAGTGTAGACCTGCCTTCATGGCAAAACACCTTTAAACGAAAAGCATTTTTTGTGACTTGACAGATCTTGACAAGTGAAGATTCTATCCCCACAATGAATTGTTACGAAGTGTTACCCCTTGACATGGCATATAATTACATCATTGATATTTAGAGACAAGAAATGAAGGACTTGTTGTTACACATTATGACATTGTCATTGACCTCATGGATGTCATTGGCCCCTGTTTTGAGGGCTTTTGCACTTCCCTTTTAAGCAACCGTTGTGTTTCTGCCTTTGCCCGTGATGTCGATGGCATCCAACAAACTTTTGGCATCCTGGGGCGGAACCCGGAAGGACTTCAAACAGCGAAATGGTTGAAATTCAAATTACGGGAATGGTTTTAGGCTGTTGATTTGTTTAATGGTTGAAGGTTATCTGCTTTCTTTGGGAGGGGGAGGGTTTAGTGCGAAAATGGTGAAGACTCCAATGTCATCTATTTTGGTGGGATATTAAAACACGCCCCTTTCTGTATTTCCGAACATTCCTTGCCCTTGGACCCATGCTTGATTTCCTGTACTCCCTATCTTCTTCTATAAAACTAACATAACCATGGAACATGCCCCATTTACATGGTAAACACCATCGACATGATGGCTTTTCCATGGCTATGTGAGCTTACCGGAGGGTACAAGTTATTCCGCCTTAATTAGCATCTAAACCACGATAGTCACATTGCTCAGAGATTTGGTAACACGGGCCTTTGAGTTTCCATCCTCTATGTCTTGACTGCTTTCAGCTCACATAGTGCAAACTGGACATGCATAAACCTTACCATGCTAGGAACATCCAACAAAAATCAAGCAACATCTGCTACATTATTATTGAACCATAAACACATATTCCAGACTCTTCCATCCTGAGGCTCTTAGAACTTCAAACCATGACCTCATACATTCTTCCTAATCAAGATGCCAGTGCCTGCTCTGAAGGTACTGCCTTGAAACTGGTACCAAATTCCTTCAATTCCATAGGGATCCTACCTCACCTCCTCAGAATGGTTTCATGGAACCTAAAGACTATGCCAATGCGTTTCGGAGATGATTAAACATCCCAATCATTATCTGAGAATATGACGATTGATGCCTTCATTTTTTTTTGAGGCGCCTTTGTACTGTACAAAAATGCTCAGGAGATTGTAAGCGTCCTAAAGGAAAAGGAAACATGGTGACCATCATTCACTATACCACTGTACGTATTTGATAGACCCTATTTCTAATGGGGATACCTGGAACTGCGGGAGGGTTGCATTGAATATGCTTATTCTCGTCTATGTCTGAATCTGATAGCTACCACCAGGAAGCGGAGCCCTCAGCAACAAGAAGGCTTCAAGTTCCTGCCTTATTATGCCTTATTAAACTTATTAAACAAACAGGAGGTTGACAATGCTTAAAACATTCCTATATACAGAAGGGTGGTGTTTGTTTTGGTTTCTGTCGTGGCCGTTGCTCGCTCTCTCCGTTGGTCTCCACCTCGGGCATATCCAGACCATGATCACGCAAGGCTTCGTAGAGTTCTTCCATGGTCACTTTACCATCCTAAGTTTCACACGAACAATGGCGACATGGGACGAGGGAATGTCTCAAAACCAGGGATTCTATAGCATATGAATGTCCTAGGCACATCCAGTCATAATCTATGATGAGGAAGGGGTGTCCAAATGCCAAATGTATGATGTTCCATTCTCAGAAGATGAGCCAGGATCCCCAATGTCATGTGTTTCAACAGCAAAAGACACCAATCGTTGACAATGCACACTTCCGCAACTAACCCGGCATCGTTTTCAGATCCAAAGAAGGACCACAAAAAAAGGCCAGCTAGAACTGGTCAAGTCTCTATTCTTTAAGTGCAAAAGATGTGAGCTTTTGGCTACCAATCAAAAAAATGGACTTGGCAACACCGGGTTGATGGGTTGATTTCATCACAACTGCATGATGGAATCAAACTGATTTGCTTTGTCCAATGCCAACCATATAAATATATCATAATATACACCCTGGAAGGTTAACATGGAACCTGCAAATACAAATCATCCATGAACAGAAAGGAACATGATCTGAACTATCCACCTCCATGAGGACATGTTCAACATGTTCCATGTGTTCCAAGCCTGTTAATCTTCACGGGTGTATCTATGAGATTGAGATCCGATAATCCCTGTCCTGTGAGATCGGGAGACCTCCAACTTGAAAATTCTACAAAAATGCATCCAAAAAGTCGAGGCCAAGGGTTCAACCGGAGGATTAGTCAACCAGGGACCCCTTCAGAAATATTGGGTTTATATAATAGCCGGCCTTTAAACATCGTGATCATAAGGATATCATAAGGCCTTAAACGGAAACAAACTGAGTTGCCTATCGCCTTCCAGGAAGGTCCGTTTGTTACAGGGGTGAATCTTCCAAAGGCTCGTTTTTTGACTCCTGGAAAACCCATAGGAATTCGTACCATTGTGTTTTTAGGCAACTAGATGGATTGCTAGTTTTTTTTAAAGGTTCCCCCAATTGATGGTTTAAACAAACTGAACTAAAATTCGCTGTTTGGCTGTTGAAAGATTCCAAGTTCGTTTCCCACCATGTTTTCTTTTTGGCGCGTCAAGGGTCTTGATTTGTATCAATCTCGCTGAAGATATCGCCTAAGGTCTGGATCTTTTCATGACTCATCTGCGAAGCAATGACCTTCGCCAGTGGGCGAGTCCAGAGATGCGTCCCGATTCGTCTCATCTCCCCAATTTTGTTAATGGAAAAAGAACAGTAAACTATTATACCCTATGGTTGTAGGGAGGAAGTTTTTAACGAATTTCTCAAATCATGATTCAGTCAACCCATCGTTGGAGGCTAGAAATAAGAACTGAAACCTGCGGCAGTGAATATCACCTAGAGTATCAACAAGGCGGTCAAGAGATGATTCATGGGAATTTAAGGTACCCCCCCCCAAAGCTACCCCCCAAGAAATAAGGCCTTATTAAGGGACTATTAACCATTGGTTTCCCTTAATAAAGCCTTATTAGGGGCTTATTTCTTGGGGGAGGTGGCATGGGGGGGGGGGGGTACCTTAAATTCCCATGAATGATGGAACACATCTTTCTGAATCATCAAGAGTAGTCACTTGCTTTTTTTGCACATTGTAAAAATTGAGAAAACATCTGATGTTGAAGTCTCCATTGGTTCAAGGGGAGTTTATTAAACTGACTGGGCATCCTTACTGCTATGTTGCTTTGATGGATATGTATATTATGTATATACATACCCTAGGAATCCAGTCATATTCTCAGATGATGATTCTTAGCGTGTCCAATCACCTCCGAAATCCCAGAAGGTGATGGAATCCCTAGGGATATATTTATATATGAGAATATACAAATATATATATAGCATATATGTATATATGTAAGTATGTGTCTATAAGCAAATATATACGTATATATATATATATGACGTCTACATCCCTTCTAAATACTCCGGGAGTGGAAAATCCCTTGGGAGGGTTTTAGTTTCCAGCCCACGGAACTAGCATGTACAAATAGATTTGGAAGCACTTGAGGATTCTTGTTCTGGTTGAAAAGCATTATATACACCTCCGAAAACTAACATGTCCCTTAACAAAAATGACTATTTCAATAGGAAATTCATCTTCCAACCATTGATTTTCAGGGGACATGTTAGTTTTCGGGGGAGTAGAAGGCACCTGTCTTTCAGGTGGTCTTCAACCCCCTGTGCCGTGATCTTTTAAGCCATCCGTTGGACCATCAAATACACGACCTCTTCATTAACGTTGCTCAAGGCTGAAATACGACCCAGTGTTTTGATAAGAATCTCTTGAGCCTTGGAATGTTTCAAAAACATATATCAAACATTCATTGCCTTCAGAAAGCTTCAAACATCCTCCTTAAGGGTCTGAAATTTGAGCCCCCCCCCCAAAAAAAAAACCCAAAAAACCAGAGCGTTTGAATTGAAAACCTGACGTTTGACAACCAAACGGAGAGGGTCTGGGTATATTAAGGTAGATATAATTTCAAACACCTGAATGATCAGGTCGTTTTGAGGTGGATTCTTAAACTTATTAAACTTCACTTGGAGTGACCTTGGCGCGTTGGTCACTATAATGTGGCTTCTAAGACACCCATCATAACCCCTTCAAACAGTACACCAAAACCAGATGACATACCAACAGTTTGTGCAGAAACATCTGAGATGCTTGGGCCAAAAATATGCATTTTTTCACACATGAGTTGTCAGGGGCACTACAGGTTGATTGTTTATTATATTACCCTCCCTGCAAATTAACAGTCCTCCCCTGAAAGGCACCCCCCATTTCAAGGACATGAATCATCGTCCAACCATCAATTTTCAGGTGCGAGCTGTTAGTTGCAGAGAGGGCTCTTTGCCTCACACCTCATGAAGAACCATGCGTTTGATATAAGATGATAATCCTGTCTAGACCATCTCCCATAGGATCCATGTATGGCATATTCACCTACATTTGGTGGATTTCTATGGTAGATGTAGGTAAATATACCATACATGGATAGTATGGGTCTGTATTTATGTATGTAAGGAGAATGAGCCATGAGTACCTGTAGGAAAATCCTGGAAATGATGCACTATCACAAAAGCTGGAAGTTCCCTGTGTTAAGTGTATAAATGCAAATTATACCAATCAAAATCCATGATATGCCGAAACTGAAAATCTATTTGATGTAGGTTTATGTACAATATATGTGTACATAAAAAACATGTTTGAAACAAAAGTTTACAAGAAAGACCCAGCACCTTCCAAGGGGTTCCAATTCAACCCTAAGGGATGGTGAATTGACACCCTTTAGTAACCATTTGGCACCCTTGGGAAGGTCCAGGACCGAAGGTTTTGTCAAGTCCCAAATCATTTGATGTTTTTAGTCATCCCTTGTTTTCAGTCGAGAAGTCACCCTTCGAAGAATCACCATCTTCCCCAGGGCTTCCCGGGCCGTCAAGGCTTTACGTTTGAAGCGCGATTGTCCCGCAAAGACACGCAAATTCTGGATGACTTTCCTTAGAACACTGGGGCCAAGGGTCGACCATTCGGCGAACAACTCCACTGAAATAGGGGTGAGCGAAATCATCCCAGGGGAAACGCATTTATAAGCTTAGGGGTGAAATAACTCAATGTAAAACCACCAGGGGAAGATGTTGTAGAAACCGACAATTTTTTTTGTAAAATTTCAGGTGACGGTGGGATAGAAATGACTTCTAGTTGGTGGTTTAACCAACCTCTTTGCAAAAATATGCTCGTCAAATTGGATCATTTACCCAGGTACAAGAACAAATGAAAAGTGTTTGAAACCACCACCCAGTTCAATTTTTGACCCTTCTTCCCATCTTCATGGCTCTACACCAAAATGACCTTAACAGAAAAACGATTCTCATCTTGCAGGAAACCACTTCTTCCACCAGTGAACCCACGGGTGAACCCACCCAGCGTAGAGCGTCCGTCCGTCCATGGTCAACGCGGTCGATGGACGTCGCCGTCGCAAAGGAATCTGTGGAGCGTGCCCGAGGGGCGAATCCAGTATTCTCAGATGTTCAAAGGTCAAAATAGATGCCACAGATACTAAGAGGTAGGTAAAGAGTCAATACTAATACGTTCACCAATATGTATACAAAACTGTGCTGGCTGTACTTTCAATAACTGTTAATAGTTACTATCATCTATTCACCATAGTATAAATGGACCCCCAAAAATGAACTTAAATGACTATATGGAGTCTTGGAACTTCACATCCATCAACTTTTCAGATTAGGTACCCTCTGGTAAACTAACATAGCAATGAAAACCCACCATGTTTAATAGGAGATACATCTTCAAATGGTGGATTTCCCATTGCTATGTTGGTTTGCCAGAGTGTAAGGGACTACACCCCTGAAAATTAACAACTGGAACATGTCCTCATGGGGGGATCGGATGGTTCAGATCATGTTCCTTTCTGTTCATGGGTGATTTGTATTTGTATTTGTTCCATGCTAATCTTCCAGGGTGTAGCACTGAGGGCATATGCCTACAAAATTGGAATCTTGACCATGATATCTTCCCTATTCACCCTAGACATCCAACATACATCCTGGGGTTTTGTGTTTTAGACATGTTTTGGGTGTCCAGTCATACCGAACCTGTGAAGTTCTTTGGATATCTAGGGTTGCTTGAAAAACTGGTCTCAAACAACAGGTTCTGTGGTGGTTATAGCCTATCTGAGGAGATAAACGGATTACAAATCTCGATGATCAAAAAAAACAAAAGAGATTCTCCCGCAACAGTGGTCAAGGGGGGTTGAACCACCAACATTAATTAGGCACAAATTACCAATTGAACGATGCTCCGATATGTTCAATTCAAATTGTCTTTTTTGGCAATGGGAACTTTCCTATGAAAGCAATTTTGGGTATTCTTCGAATCCTATTATATACATACATCTGGATGATTCTGGATGAGTTAAATATATATACATTAATACAATCTATGTTCTCCAATGTCCCTGGTACTAATGGAGATTCCAGAATAGAATTCCATACCATTCTGACATCTCCAATTTCAAGCAATACGATTGCGGTAGACTCCAAATTCGGGGCCCTTGTTAAGGGGCGATATGGAGTCAAAGCCATTTCAACATTATGGATTAAAACCAAGAGGTTTTCTAGTTGGTGGTTGAACCATCCCATCTGAAAAATATTACTCAACTTGGATCATTTCCTCAAGTTTCGGGGTGAACATAAAGAATATTTGAGTTGCCACCACCTAGTTTCGATGTGTTTAAAGCTCATGTTGCCCTGTGCTCGTTTCGGTGTCCTATTTTGGGGATCCCAAAATTCAGCCAATTTTGCTCACCTTTTGAATTTGAGGTTACCCAGAACTTCCCCCCAAAAGCACGTCGCATGTTGCACCTGTTTGGTGATCCAATTGTGTTGCAGCGCCTTGCAAAAACCAAACGGGGAGGCGAGAAAGGGTTACCCTGACCTAGGACAATCAGCAAAAACAACAGAACATAGCGCCCTTTTGCCCCACAAAAGGGATGATATTCGTCTCCCAACGATCCATTTTTCGGGAGCTTTTGCTATATTTGTTTTTAGGCAGTGTAAAGTTGACAACCAAATAAAAAATCAAACAGGCTATATAAACTGTATGTCGTTATTCTGAAAAACATGTTTGTTTTCAGATTCATGCCAAGCCGCAAATGGTCAACTTTGGATGATATTAGCGACTTGTGTGGGCCAAACAAACACTTAAACACTTGTTCAGCTTGTTCCAAAGTGTCAAAACAAATGGTACACAATCCGAGTGAGGTGAAAATCCGTTTTTCCAGAAACACGGGCGAAAAAAAATAAGTCAATGACTAATGTTGACCCCGGATTAATAAACCCCATGGTTGTTTAATTGGGGGGGTCCCATTTCAAGATGATTTATCACTTTTGGGGGTACCCCTCTTAATAATCACTATAGGGGTTTATTAATCCGGGGTTGACATTACATGCTTTTGGCATGTAAAATCATGCAAACGACACTACCATTACTTTCTGGATTGGTGTTTCCTAAACATGATTCACCACGTGATTCAATGATTCACCCTGCGTTAAACAGTCTTCAAGTTGATTTTTGTTGAGCATGAGTTCACCTCCGGGAAACAAATCTCTACCGAAATCCATCGAAATCACAACAATCTGATGAGGTTTGAAGATGGCAAAGAATTCACACAGCTTTTGTTGTGTATGTATTCCCATCGCATCCATGTAAATGTATGGTATATATACCTACATGTACCATGTACCATATTTTACCATTAAAAACACCCAAACGTAGGTAAATATACCATACACGGAAGGTATGTGTCCCTGGATCTATACCAAATCTAGGCCACAGGATGCCAGTGCCTTCCGAATATTTGTACCAAAATGTGGGTTCCCAAAATCGAATAACGTGACAAGAGAACCATCTTTTGATGGATAACAACCCTGGATGCAAACACTTTGCTATAGTTTGTTCCTATATTTTTCCACCTGGTGAAAGACAAAAACACCAGGAAATGGAGAACACCTGTTTGCCCAAAGAATGCCAACATTTCTCTAAAAAAACCCTTTTCAAAACAACTCTACTTTTGTGGTCATGAAATCAAGAAAACTCACCGATTGCTTGGGCTTGTCCGCCTCGCTGGCGCTGATTCGTTGAGTTGGTACAAGTTGTAGGAGCTTTGCCAACAACTCCTACTCCCCCGAAATTTAACGCGAGGAACCTGAAAATGATGGATTTTTCCAAGAGGAGCTTTCCTTTTCTAGGGACTTCTTTTCAGGTTTCATTGTTAAATTTCGGAAAAAATTAGGATGAATAGGATCACTCCCCAAATGTTGGGTGTGGAATGAATGCATATTCCTTAGAGGTTCAAGGTGCTTTAGGTTTTTGGATGTCTGATATAATTCACTTATGCTAACTGTTAAACCGTTAACCATTAAAGACGGTGAAAAACAAGGTCTGAAGTTCAAACATCAAACACACATTTACTTTATGAGTCTGATCGTTACCGAAAATAGGCAAAAATGCAAAATGTGCTCAAACCCCACGAATGCCAGCTGCTCAGTTGCTCAGGGAAATCCATTTACAAAAATCCAAGGGAAAGATCAGCAAAAAACATCTCTCCCTTGGCTATGGGAGACCAAGAAAATTACAGTATATGAACAAAATGTGACAACCTTGAGGAAAAAATTGGACTGACACCCCCGTCCCCAAATGTCAAAATTAAACAAACGTGTGCGTGACATATGTGACATGTCATGCTCTCCGGTTTGATTTCTTTTGTATTTGTCCACCGGTCTCATCCCTTCGAAGAAGAAAACAACTTTGACAGTTTTGGGGGGGGCGCTGGACAACAGTCACCTAAAATTTTAGGNTTTGGTGAAACAGGGTTTGAATAATTTGTCTATCTACGGTATCACAGAATCGGTCAACATTGGTGTCTCTTTGGTCGATAAAAATGATGAACATATTCATTATCCACTTGCATGATGACTAGATCAAAGAAACTTTCATTTGCTGGCCTCCTGGTGTTTACTTGAGTTACGCCCCTGAAAACTAACGTGATATTGGAAAATCTCCATTTTCAAAAGGATATATGGAAATACATCTTCAAATGGTGGAGCTTCCGTTGTCATGTTAGTTTTCGGGGGGGGTATAATTTTAAGGGTGTGGAAAACGGTAAAAAAAACACAAACAGTTTGACAGTTTGACTTCCCAAAGGCACAAGAGACAACGATGACGGTGATCTTTCGCTAATCTGGAATGACTGGGAAAATACATCACTTGGGCCATAATTTGCTGCTAACTGTAGCAGGAGAAATATTTTGACAAACTGTATGTACATTATACATGTATCTATACAAATCTTAACATATTGAACATATCATAAACATATATCACTATATACAATTAAAACAATAATCATAATGTCATTACACCAAGCTGATTTGGTTGCTTCTTTGCTCCCTGGAAAAAATAAACATGGACCCCTGAGAATCTTCATAAAGGCGCCTGCGCATCCATACTGACCTTTTTCCAGACGTCATCCGCCAAGGAATAATTGCCCGTCTTGGCCTCCACAAGGAAAAAACAGGAGGATCATAGGCCAGGGAAAATGGTGGGACAATTTTTGGGATGGTACCAAATCAACCCCATGTAGCCCATATACACCTTATATAGTGGGTATTTATTGGGTATACGGTATTTTTCCCTTTTTAAAGATATTTTCCCTTATGAGAAGATGGGTGCCATGGTGTTGACTGTTACCGGTGATACCGTTCTTTGAAATTTTCAGATTTTGCAGGGGGCCGGTATCTCTACCACGTGTTTGGAAAACATGCCGGTTATCCTTTGCCAAGAGGTGTTTTCCACGTTTCCAGAGTTTGATACGAAAAGATACAAGGCGTTGATGGTTAAGGCACGCAAACATTTAAGCAATGAAAAAAGGGCCCTGGTTGTTTAGGTTATATAGGGGATGAAATTCTACCAAGTTTATAGGGATTATCATAAACCATTGTAAGCATCCCTACTAACCAACTAGTATACTGGAAAGTAGGAGTGTTTTTTTCGTGGCTCATTTCAGTTGCTTGGCCGATCAATTGCATTTGTAAAACTTTTCGTCTCATTGCTGGGGATTCACTTCACCCGGAACAAGGCTTGTACATCTTTTCATATAGGCAAAAACATATATACATACTTAGATTATTTTCACTTAAAAAACACATATTCGAAGAAACTAATCTGCATGCAAACATGAGTACACATTAAAACACTAAATACATAGATGCATTTAACTTGAAAAACACGTGTATATATATACACACATTTATGTATACTATGTACAAACAAAAACACATCTACAGACTTGATTCTACAGAAAGATATGAAAACAAATACACATAGGTACATTTAAACATTTTTATGTGAAAAATGCATATATACACCCCGAGAAATCAAAAAAACATATACACGACGTCACATGTTTATACTTAAGCATTTGCATTTAGACAAACACATCTTTCCCAAATCAGGAAGTCGACATCAACAATTTGTACAAGCAAACCTTGAACAAACAGGTCTGCCCGGGATAATGGCTGGCGACGTTTTTGCATCGTGATCTCTAAAAACGAATCCCCAGTCATCCCCAAATCTATATTCAACATATTACCTGTTGGATTCTTTTTGGGGTGGTCCCACATGACAGTTGCTATTAACAGTCATGCAAAATGAAGACACAAGTACAGATTAAGGATTGTTTGAATTTGCTGCCCCTGAGTCTGGGACCCAAAAACAAAAAACACATTTGCAAAGGAATCACCCACAATGGCAAAAACCATGTTTGAGCCCGAAAACTCAAACAATCAAGTCTTGCCTTACTTGCTCATGCAAATGTATTTTGTGTTGTTTTTCTTGCCCATCAGTATGTGCACAGCTGCCCTTGTCTCAACCCTTCCACCATCAGTTTTTGTTGGTGCCACCCGAAACTGAACCTGTTTGAAGATCTCCTTGTTGTTGGTGCCGTAGAAGGGTTGTTTCCCACTCAACAAAATGTACCTGCCAAGGCAGGTAGAAAGTTCCAAGTTGTCCACCAAATCGATTGTCTCAAGTTCACTTGACAGAAGGTAGTGACTTCTTCACAGATCATCTGACTGCCCTTTATTCGACATAGACATTTGAGCCATTTTGTGAAGGGTTTTTGTTGCCACTGAAAAACAAATATAGTCAAACATCAACAAAACCAACAAAAGCATGGGATGTTTCTTCAAAAAGACTTTTGAGGTTGCCTGGATTCCAACTGAACTTGGGCCCTGTGTGACTAATTGTGGTGGCCAGCCGTCTCAGAGGAATCGCGTATCATTCCTTGAAACCTATGTCTTAAAATAGTAATCCAGCAACGTTAAAAACAGCAACCAACTATTGATTGATTTAGGTTTTTATGAGAATATATATATATATATAGATTCCAACGAAACTCTCTTGCCTGGATCTAAAAAAACGAATACACCCGGGGTTTGCCACGAAAAAAACACCATACTATTATATACACCCCCGAAAACTAACATGGAACCTAAAAATGATGGTTTTGCATAGGAATCTCCTCTTCTAGGCGTTCATTTTCAGGTTCCATGTTCGTTTTTGGGGGTGTACTGAAACCCAGTAACCAAATCACATGTGTTGTTTGAAACAAAACGTGACTTTAACAAAAAAACTACATAACCTCTGCCGCCAGAAAAGGTGAGATGATTTTGAAAAGAACCATCTATGAATCACCCCCCCAAACAAGGTGTTTCCTCCCAAATAAAAATCTCTGAAACCTTTCAACAGTTGGTTGGTTGAGGTTTAAGCCACCTGATCATTTCCCCAGGTAGGTGGTGCAAATGTCCAAAATCTTTGAGTTTCCACCACCGTTCCGTTCCGCTGGACCCAAAGAATCCAACTACCCACCGACTCCCGGTACAAGATCACACCACAACTCCAGAGATCACAGGCTGAAGTGTACTTGCCACTAACCACCTGGCAACTGGGAATTTCGAAATTTTCCAGGCAAAATTTATTCAGTATATAAATATGTATGTATATATATATATATCCCATAGGATCCATGTATGATATATATGTATATATATATACCATTATATACCTACATTTACCATAAAAATCAACCAAATGTAGGTAAATATACCATACATGGATATTATATATGGGATATATCAAATTAGAGGTGGTTGAAAAATAGGCTCGTCAAACATGGGAATCTTTAGAAAAGTGGGGTGAATATACACAAACATTGGACCCCGCACCACCTGGTTGTTTGTCCAATCAAATCGACAAGGGAGAAAACCCCCCCCCTCAACCGAACACTTTGAGAAGCAGCCAAATTTTTGCGCCGCAGAAATACTCTGCAGTAACAACCCCGGCATGACCAAAAAACCAACCGCTCGCCATCAGCTCGGACATACATCAAACCTTTCACAGTGAATTTGTTCAAGACTATTGGTCTTCCAGAGGGTAGTGTTGAGCATCCGTTCAGAAATTTTGAATTAGACAAGGGAGTCGAATGCTTCAAAATAGGCGTTCGACTACAAGCCTTGCTTGCCCACCAACCATTGTTTGAAGCCAATCCTATTGGTAAAGATATATTTTTTGTCGAAGGGTTTCCCTGCTGTTTTTGATTGATTGATTGATCTAACAGCTTGCTGCACAGCTGGGTCAGGTTTAGACGCAACGTGTGACAGAAAGCAAGCATGCGGCGCTACTCCAAGGGGGCCCCCTGCGAGTCGTCACGCTATGCTTTTACAGACCATCGCCAAAGTCATTTAGCCATTGGTCCACCCTCGTGTTTGGCCCCACTTTGGAAGCCAAGAGCATTTCATGAACACACCGACCAACATGGCAGATTGCCATTTGCATCAATGGGCCTTCCAGCCCCTCATTGAAAAGGCTTCTGCAATTAGGGGTCCTGACCCCAGCTGGTGGATTTGGCATGTATGGGCACTCAAGGAAAGCATGGTCAACAAGAATCTGTTTTTGTTCGCAAAAAGGACACGCATCAAGTACATCAGTATTGTCTTCAGGCCAATACAGGCAAAGGGGCCATTGTCCAGTGACTCGAACCAACAGCCAAATACGGAGCAGCCTCCAATGAATAACAACCGGAAGAAGTTTAGTCATCAGCATGTCATCATCCTGTAACTCCACATACTTACATCGTAACCCAAGCAACAACTTAAATTTACAAGCCTCAGTATGGAAATCATCATACTCACGTAGCAAGGGCCGGAGAATTTGGTTTCGATCAGTTTTGAGAACATTTCTACGGACAGCGCTGTCGGTCAGTGCAAGTTGGAGTATATCTGCTGGGAACAAGCCACACTCATGTACATGCGGAATGTGCAAAGAGACCTCAGTGAGGGAGTTCATCTTTCAGAATCATGTCTTTCATCACTGTTGGCGATTCAACACAAAAACAATGAAGACGTCAGATCTTAGGAAAAGGATATGAGAAGACACCAATTCCTAAAAACGATGCCATCATTTACTTTTTGTTAACCTGCCTTTTTTTGAGCTCAATGAACAGTGAAAGCGTCAATCACCTCTACTGACTCCACTTGACCCATGATATGATATATATGATATCAGGATTCCCGTCACCCTTCTGGATGAAAGAGATTATTTGTTAGAGGTGAATCTCAACCTAAACGTTCATGATGCCTCAACCAGCCAGCATCCTGGGTGGCTAAAGGTGGGGGGATAAATCTAAGATATAATTCAGTGAGGTCCAAGCTAATGTCCAAACCCCCTTCAATCATGGGAACCTAAGGGTATCCCACCTATGCCACCTATACCACACCAAAAACCCAAAAAAGAACGGAAAAACCCAGCCGAAAGGATGATGAAACCCAGCAAAATCATCCATACTAAGGCCAACAACATTAGGTATCTGGCTATGCTATTTGCTGGTTGGAGGATCATCCATCCCAGTTAGTAAGCGATCAATAACGATGGTAAATGGTGATACCTGGTAATCGTAGTCCCCTGTCAGGAGGGTTGTGTTGTTCCCCTTCCAAATCGCCGAACTTTATGGCCTGTACGTGGGGGTGATCCTATCTACTTACTACCATGGGAACCCACAACCTTCGTGTTTGGGGATTATAACCCATATGTTTGGGGGCTTAAAGCCTTCATTCTTTTAGGTTTTAGGGTCCAAAGGTAAGTGGGATGATCCTCCAAGTACCCTTTCCTGAAACCAACAGCGCTTCACACATGAAACCCATCATATACTCATTTCATAACCTGGAATCATACAGTTCACTCCTGCAGCCTATGGGGGAAAAGAGCATTCTCCAAGTTGCAGTTTCACAAAAATCAGCAGCATCATGCTCAACACACCTCTTTGAAACTACATCGCGAAATATAACTTGTGGCTATTTTGTGTGTGACTGTTATGTTTGCCTTTCTTTTAGGACCTAACTTAGTAGTGCAACTTAACGGAATGTGCCCTTGGAGGGGTGGGTGCCCACACCTCAGGTGCAGCATAGGCCACGGAGCCAACAGCGGTGCGGAGGTATCCAGTGCCGCCGCCTAAAACCCAACCCACCCAACCCCAAGGGACCGCCCTATGACGGAGTCCCATGGGGACGAGTTCGGTATATGTACTTCCACCCATAGGATCCATGGGACTGGCATATATTCACCTACATAATGGTGGATTTCTATGGTAAATGTAGGTAAATATACCAGTCCCATGGATAGTATGGGACATGAATGGTTGATGTTTATGGTACTTTCATTTTATTTTGTACCTTCCATTTTTGAAAAAAAACACATCCTTTCATTTTGTAAGTGTAGGTAGATGACAAAATGGAAGGATGATTTTTCAAGGTAAGACTCGTTGGTGGTTGAACCAACCCATTTGAAACATATGCTCGTCAAATTGGATCATCTCCCCAGGTAGGGGTTAAAAAAATATTTGAAACCACCATCTAGCCATTGTGTCCGGCAACTGGCTGGAACTGTGTGATTTTTCATAACTAATGGTTAATTGGCACCCCGATTCGAATCCCAAACCACCACCCCAAACAACTAATTACGAATAAACACATCCTATTAAGGGGCCGTTCTTTTAAGTCACGACAGGGCGTTTTATGTAAATTGGTTGGGAAGCTCACCTTTGTATCAAAACACTCTGGAAATGACCAACAGTTGCAATACATGCATGCATGCCGCAAAATGAACGGCTGGAACCTAAAGATTCACCCATTTGCAAAGGACAATCATCTGAACCAAACCTCCATTCCTGGTGATTCAAAGTGACCTTTTTGGGATGGTTGAGTGACCCTTTCAAGGGGTTAAGTGACCTCCAACTAGGGGATGAAAAGGGCACTTTGAATCACCTGGTTCATTTTGTTTCATGTTCTTGAAGCGTATTTAGCACATTTTTAAGGATAGCTACCGAATCGAGTTTCGCGTCATGAAAATAACTTCGGATTCCAACGAGTTGCTCAGTAAAAACATGCACGCGACAACCTCGTGTATAGTGCCCCTGCCATGTTGCAACCGTCCAAAGCTCCAAAACCCTTCCAAATCATGATTTTCAGGTTCTATGTTAATCTTCGGGGGTGTATTGTGTTCCATGTTAATTTTTCCAGGGTATAAACTTGCTGCATTTTGTTGAGATTTCATTTTGCCACACAAGTTCTCTACGACAACTTTGGTAGGTTGGTTTGGAGTGAAGAAATTTATCAGAATGACAAGGGAAACATGAGGTGGGTACAGTAGGTATCTAAAAATTTGCCCAGAACCATGTACATATTAGATTAAGTACGAAATTCAAGACTCCTCACAATAATGGACCCCCTAAGTGTTGTAAGTGGGGTTTTCAGTAGGGCTTCTTGGGGTTATATCACATTTACAACTCGGGAAACGTCCGCAACCACCATCGAGTCCGAAGGCACGAAAGTACTGAGCAAGACCAAAGTCTGCCTCGGTGGAGAAACACCAACCTGCGACATTTGAATGAAACCTTAGAACTTTTGGTTGATTGATGTCCCTTATAGTGGGCTATGTTATCTCAATCTCCTTATAGTGTTTTATTATTCTATAGTGTTTACCTCTAGGGGAACTAACATATCCCACCTCGGGAAGAAGGAAAATCATCGACGCAAAAAGTGCCTTTGGTGAGGGATATGTTTGTTCCCTGGAGGGTATATAGTCCATAGGTTAGGCTAGTATAACCAGGGTGTATCAACTAAACCGACCATGGTAGAACTGATCACTATGGTTTCAGCTCTGGTGAGCTACAAATACAAAATAACAACAGGTTACCCCAAAGTGAAGGAGAAAATACAACCTAGAAACAGGGACTTTCGAAAAATGATGGAGTTTTGAAAATCTTTTGTTTCTTTAAAACTCTGGGTATTTTTCAGGTTGCATGTTATAGAAGTTCCAGCAACCCTCCGGCTCATTTGGTTCTGTGTGAACGAAAACCTCCATTGAAACTGCCAAGTCAGAAAGGTACCAATGGTGGTTTTTACAGAATATCCAAATCCCATAGGATCCATGGTATGGTATATCTAATATGTATTACCTACATTTATATAATTGATTTTTATAGTAAATGTAGGTAAATATACCATACATGGAACCTAAGGCAATATATATATATATATCATTCTGAAATTCGGTTGACAAATGCTTCGTTGATTTCGAATTGATCAAGCCGGGAATCGTATAGTTCACCAAACTGAAGGGTGCTAAACATAACTGAATGTGATATATGGGTGTTTCCGAAAATGGTGGTACCCCCAAATCATCCATTTTAATAGGGTTTCCATTGTAAACCATCAATTTTGGGGTGCCCCTATTTTTGGAAACACCCATAAATACATATTATGGTTTTGCACCACTTTTCTGGTTGGTGGTTTCAACCTATCCGAAAAAAAAACGTCAAAATAGGTTCATCTTCCCCAATTTTCGGGATGAACATAAAAAATCTTTGAGTTGCCACCACCTAGTTACTAGTTGCTGGGGCTCTGAAATCAACAAAAATCAAGCCCGCCAAGCAACCAATTTCAACAAACAGGTCTCGTCACAAACGTTGCCCTTGGTCAACAAAAAGTTCTCCAATTTCAAATCTCGATGTGCAACACCTGCCGCGTTGCAGCTGCGTTGCAGGGTGTCCCGCCCCCGGATCCATTTGTCGGATATCGTAGGGCCGTAGGGTCTATGTCACTCCCATTTACAGGGGTGAAATAATGCCAGTTACCAATTTATTTCCGGCCATTTATTGGGGTTATAAATCCATTTATAGCTGGTAGGGGCCCACCTTGTAGTAGCATCGGTTAGCAACCACATTTGGAAAAATTGGAGGGCTGAAGTCTATATTATCCCTTTGGCTACGAATTTGAACAAAAAAACATCTTCCAAACAAAAACGACATTTTTTTTTGAGAGTTCAATGCGAAACGCCACCTGCAATCTCGAGTTCTGAGGTTGTTTGCGGCTTTTCCACATTCAATTTCAAGATTCTTTTGCTGGCTTTCCGGCGACTTCGCCGGTGAAAAATCAAATCCCAAATCTCTAAGCCGGGGCCTGCCTTGCTCGTGCACATAGGCAATCCTTGGCTACCAAAATCCTCCGAAAATTCCCCCTGTCGGCATCCTTGTCTGTGAACAAATTCTTCACAGGCAAAACACAACTAGTTGGTGGTTGAACCAACCCCCTTTGAAAAACATTAGTCAAAATGGGAATCTTCCCCAAATAGGGGTGAAAATAAAAAATATTTGAAACCAGGACACAGACAATCTGTTCAAAAAGAGCAAAAACAAACAAAAACAACACACACACTTGAACCAAACTATTTGAAACACCTCAACTGGTTGAAATCCACAATCTCGCGGCTGTCATTACCTTCAAGGTCCTGTAAGACCAAAAAGCAATATGATAGCAATATGTAGCAATAGCAATCCTCATGCAGGATACCCTCCAGCAAACTAGTCTATCCCACCTCGGGAAAAGGGAAAAGGAACTTCATGTTCAAACATATCTTGGGTGGGGAATATGTCAGTTTTTAGGGAAATCACCTAACTACTTTCTACTTCGCTCCGAATTTCTTTTGAAAAAAACTCGATGAACATCGCAGGATTCCTGGATTCTCATCACTGGCTAACCCAAAGATGCTATTCCCTAATCAGACCTCAATCTTCAATAGCCTGCCTCATTTGGAGGACCCAAAAGCACCACTGGCCTGACATACAGCCTTAGCCACTTAAATAAAAAACTAACTGTCAGACAGTCCAAAAAAAATCGACTGATTGGTTTATATATGGATTCTTGCAATTGGCTTATTATAACTTCCATGCAACTGGGTACTAGAGTCTTCTACATACAGCAAATGACCAGGGTGATTTTGACCATTGCTCGTCCTGAAATGGATCATTAAACTTGTCTGGCTGGTGCTCAACTCCCCACGACGAAGCACCAGCTAGTTGTTTTTGTTACACAAATCCAAGTCATCGGATCGCCAATTTTTACTGCAAAGCTTCGCTGAGAAGATTTGTTTCATCAATGCAGATGCAAGGCTCTCGGTGAAGCTTCCTTGCGGCAGTTCATCGCCGGTCGAGAAGCAAAATAGACGCTGTTGATAATCCAATTTTGTCCACCCCTTGATTCTGAGGATTCTGGGGTTCTTTAGCTCCCCATTTAGTAGGAAACTACATCATCCCTGGCTCGCGCACCATTGACATGTCAGTCAGTTCTAAAGGCCAGCTACGTTTTGTAGCATGCCACTTAGGGACTTGGCAATTTGGCACAAGCCAAAGAAACTTCCTTGTACACTGTGTGAAAACTAATTTTGTGAAACGGTCAAAATGCCATCTTTCCTTTGTATAAC
Source organism: Breviolum minutum Mf 1.05b.01 (assembly GCA_000507305.1). Classification (NCBI taxonomy): domain Eukaryota; class Dinophyceae; order Suessiales; family Symbiodiniaceae; genus Breviolum; species Breviolum minutum. Next base: position 161,352 of record DF239669.1, read on the forward strand.
TTCCTCAAATTGCAGGTGATATCCTCAGCAGAAATAACAAGGAACGCCCTCAGGCCAATCGTTCGAGATCGAAATAGAAACTTTTGGAACTTCAGGCAAATGGATTCCATCTGACGTAATGGCTTTTGGTAGAAAGTTGGAGTGAACAGAGAAGAACGGCAGCCATGGCCGACAGCTAAAACCAGATACAATCATACGGTTTCCCAACCAGCAAACAAGTCGCCCAGTGGTTTTGTGATCCATAGGAAAGACCTCAATACCCTAAAAACTGTGCAGGAACTTTGCAGTATGTTGCACCAATTTCACAGCTTCAGGCATCCCGATAGGCATCATAACCTCAAGGTTTTGCTCGGAAGGATCAATGTAATGCAACTTTACCCCTTTCCGACGTTCATCAAGGACCCTGGGTAGAGGCTGCTGTGTGCAAATAAGGAAATTGATAACCAACTCTTGGTAGGAAATGGTCTGGGCAGATGTATGTGCCTCTCCACCATTAATCGGCCACCGAATCATCGATGCCCAATCAAGAAAGCGCTTCAAGAATCGAGCTCCTGGCTGGAAAGATAGAAAGGCACCAACCGGGGGAGAGAAATTCACCTGTTCCCGAAAATGCTGAGATGCAGCAACATCCTGAATATCTGACTGCTCGATTAAAGCAGGCCGCTGTACTGTCCACTTTGTACGTTCATCCATTCGTCGTATATCCATTTCAACTAAAGCAGGCAAAAAATTTTTCAACTGATCTCTACTTGTTTGGACATGTCTGGCAACCATGGCAGCTGCATCAATGACCTGAACACCACTCACGGCCAAAATGGCCTTGCAAGAAGAGTCTGCCATTCTATTTCCCAAGATTTTGTAGAGCTCATCATTGTTTTCGGCCTCACAGTCTTCCCTGTGAGCTTTGACCTTGACCACCTCGAAACCATAAGGATCACGCTCTTCAAAAGCTTTCATCAGCATCAAAATCAAGTCAAAACAGCTGTGTTTGTAATACTTAAACCAGTCACCGTCTTGCTGCAAGCTGTGAAAAATTTCAATTGCAGCACTGGAATCGGAAAAAATCTTAGCTCTTTCAACTGATCTGACTATCTGAACAATGCAGAAAAACTCAGCTCCGGTGATAGTTTGTTGACCAACTATGAGACCACTCTGACAACAAACAAGGGATTCAGGGGAGCAACCAGTCATCCGATATTTATGGACCAAGTCAAGCCTTACATCAGGGGAATGTGACCTATCATGTATAATGGCAAAAGATGCACAACGTCCATGCTGAACTTCAGGATTGGAACAAGATCCATCCACAAAAAAGACAGGCACTGTAGCCTGATCACTGATCAAGAAGGGATCGGGGTAGTTCCTATTGTAATTCAACACGGTATATGCATCATGCAGTGAATGTCTGAAAACCACTGGTACGCAAAAAGTCCACGGCGCCTTTCGCTGCAGTGTTTCAAAAGCTTCATGATATTGGTCCCTAATATCTTGTAACTTTTCACATTCAAAGAGGAAATGTACCTTTGTATCTTGACAAGTACACAACGGACAATTGTCATATTCAACCCCTGGTTCAGGCACAAACGTATTGGGGTCCTGGGCTCCAGCACAATGAACCTGACTATTTCTCCATTTAGTCTTCTGTGATTGATAGATGACACTGAGAGTTTGATGCATGGCGATAATTTTGGTATGCCTTGCATCTGCATTCATGTCATGGATATGCGATGCTGCAAGATCAATTACAGGAAGGTCCTGTAACCCGTCTCTCTCACGGACAGCCGTTGTGACTACAACATCCCAAGCACTATACAATCTATCAGTAATGGAAGGCCAAGTCATCGTATGTAGATTCCACATCAATCCACAATGATCACTAATAACACCACCTTCGTGAATTTGCCACCCAATTTGGTTGCAGTAGCACTTTAGACAACCTGCAGGTCCAATGGCTTTATTGGGATCAGTGGAAGCATCATTCAAACATTTGTATGCCCAACCCCGAAGGTGTGGATACTTGTGCAAAAAGGAATACCACTGAAACAGGGCATTTTTGAGCACATAGATAAAAGGGTCATCAAGTGTTTGAGACAACAGACTTCCAACCAACATAGGGTTAGTGTTCACAGTTCGGTGGAGCACTGCGTTACCAATGGTGGTTCTAATTTTGGCAAACCGCTTTTTCCCCAGGTAAACAACAAAAGCGCCATAAAACATCGAGGGGTAGATTCCGGATTGAATAAGAAAACACTTACGGTCAATTTGATATGGGGCGTGCCACAAACGGTGGATTTTAGCTATTCCAGCCTCAAGCCTATCAAGGGCACATCCCAAATGCGTTACTGCCGCATAATGCATCTGCACTCCAAGATCTTTTTCCTCCAGGACTACCTGAATAGTTTTTGGGCTACCAAAGACCTTCTGTGAAATTTCATGCCACATATTTCTAGCATATTTGGAAGAACCCCAAGCCCAACATTTTTGTGGGTCCGATTCAAGTCCAAGTATCTTGAGAAATTCATGAGTATACGAAAGGGCAGCAATATGGTCTTCTACGCAATTCCCAAACCAACTCCAATTATCGGCAAAAGAGCTGGGGGCCACATTACACTTTGCAAGCAACCGGAACCACATGTTAGCTATCTGAGCCATACCACAGACTGCGAGTGGATCACCTTCTGCCATACCGGTAGTGGCAATGCGGGGGGTACTACATGACATCCCAAGCTGAACAACCCTTGACATGCATGCCATAGAGTTGAGCCAAAGATCATGGTCTAATTGGGTGAGGCCCTCAGCCCGTAGCAGCCACATAACGGGGATTCTAGGAAAACCATTAAAGCACTTCGTAATATCGAGGATATATCCACCAATACAATTTTTCACTTGTAAGTTCTCTTCAATGGCTATAGCCGATCTCAAAGACAAATGTGTGCAGCTGCGTTTGGGTAAGCCTGCTGTGATTGTCTCTGGGAGGGTATAGCTCCATTTCAAAAGAAGTTTTTTGGAAATTGTTTTGGCCCAAACCCTAAACAGAAGCGAGAAAATGGTAATTGGCCTCAAGGATTTGATTTCGCATGAAGATTCACCCTTTGGTACGAGTGCCAGCCTAGCAATCATAAGCCAGGAAGGTAGTCCTACATGGACAGCAGCCCTAAAAATTCTGACAATGCACGCCAAGAGGTCACTATGTAGCGCCACCAACTCAGGCTGTGAGAAACCACATGACCCTCTAGCAGTTTTGTGCTTAGTATCTTTAATAGCCTGCCGCCAATCTTCCAATGAAATTTCATACTCAATTTCACTCTTGTTGCAAAAACCGCACCCCTGTGCCATTTCAAGAAAACGTGGCCATGCACTAATACCAACCAGTTGGGGGCCCTGATCCCTCATCCAAAAAGGAGCCCAAAAGTCGAAGAAGTGCTTGTGCAACTGTTCAGGATCAAAAATAGGCTGAGATTGGTATAAGGGGAATTGGGAACCCATTCCTTCCGGGATGTTATCAAGATAGAGGATGTCACTATCCATATCTTCAATCGCAATGTCCTGCCCAGAAATCTGCACAGGTAAAAAGCGGTGCAATTTTTTCTGAAGAATCAATCTTGACACAGGGTTTGTTTTTTCCCCTAGACGTAACACGTGTAGCATTGCACTGGTTTGACACCCACAAACGGTCATTACACAGAACAGAAGGTGGCTTAAGCTTACGGAACGCCATTGCAGATCCAAAGTGCATCTGGTCAATAGCAATGGTAAATTTTTCAACTCGATCAGAAGCCTTATCTTCTGCCCGGCAAACATGGTCAACCCCTTCACGAAAAGATGACACCAAGATATCAATCCAGTCAAAGGGGGGGATATCACAATACCACAAGTCAACCACGTTATTCAAAATGCACCAGTTTTGGAAACCCTTAGGAAATCCTGAAGCTCGACATATGGCCTGCCATTCATTCCGAAGTTGTTGAGAAACATGATTGGGAACATCAGAGTCACAGTACTTTTTGATACTTGTTCTAATGCTCTCAAGCCTTCGGAGTTGACGAACCCAATCACATGGGGGTTCAAAACAACCTTCTCTTGCCTTTTTAGGTGTTTTTCGACATGGCAATTTTCGAATCTCTCTTGGTTGCAACCGACCCTTTTGTTTTCTCAACAAAGGGGGTGGGGAATCCTCAGGAGTAAAGTCACACATAAATCTTTGGGTATGTTCATAGGCATTCTCAAAAGTTTGGCCTACACACTTGAATGCTTTCGTCAAGTTTTCATGGGACACCTCCCGGAGGTGAGTTTCAACCTTGACAGTACAATACAAAGCATGTCTGGCTTGTTGGTGTTGAAAAAGTTCAGATGTTAAGATGGCATCATACAACGGATCCGGCATGCAAAAAGTCCGCCTGCAAAAATCATGACACTGTAAGTCAAACGTTGCAATGAGCGGGGAATGGGTTTTGAAAGGGGCATCACAATACACCTGCGCACTGCGATATGCAGAAGCTAAGTGGTGTGAAAATACAATTGAATCATTTTGGGTAGCCCCTTTGCAAGTTGCTGGTAGCTCCTCACCATACAAATTCCTGTGAAATTGAAACAGCTCATGAAACCCCATATTTCTCAAGTCATCCCAAGGTTCACATTTCTGTGGCGGGCAATTAAAGTCTCCAGCAACAATGGTAGGCATGTCATGCTCACCAATAACGGAATGAACCGCCTTCCACAACGAATTATTTCGACTCATCTGGTCTTGCGATCCACCAGGAACACCGTACAAAATGATAAATCGCAAGCAAAAATGTTTGAGATGAACAAATGTGATCAAAATTCGACAAGTTGCTCTCCAATGCAATGGTAAATTGCCTCGAGATTCACGTACAGAAGTGCGTGATATGCAACAAACCCCAGAAGAAACACCCCGGACAGCATCTCTGCCATCAGCCAGCACCCTTTGAGAAGGTGTTGGGTGACCCCAAATCACACGAAGGCCCTGGGCCTTGAATTTATGGGTCTGATGTTTTTGTGTAGCAGCTGTTGCCGAAGTTTCAGACACTGCACAAACATCAAAAGGAAGCATGCAAAATTCATGAGCTTTATCACGAATACTGGTAGGATTTACAACCGCCACACGAAACATGACAGCCAAACAAAACGCCAAAGACAAAACTTCAGAAACAAAATCACCTCGGTCTCAACCAGACCGAGAAAATGGAACCTCAGGATCAACTCAACTCTTCCCAGCTGAGGGTTTCTCAGGAGACATTGTCGCATCCCCATCACCATCAACCCTCACATCAACACCGTTACGTTTACCTGGTCCAGACCTCGACTTCACATCAGCCTTATCCGCCTTCAATGCTTGCATAATCTGATCAAATTGTGCTCCCAAACGTGCCTCCTGCTTCTGCACCGCATCACAGATAGAAGACTGAATCTGAGTCTGGACTGTTTGCATTGCCTGCTGCACTTCTCCAAAACGAGTATCGATGGCTTTGAATTGTGCAACATTGTTCCGATGACTTTGGTGGTTCTTCTCATCAGCCTTCTTCTGATCATCCTGCAACTTTTGCATAGTTTGCTCAATGGCACTCATTCGATCATCAAATGCCTGAAACTTTGTTGCAACAGGTCCCTCGGGTTGCTTGGTAGTTGAATTCAAATTCACACCCCCTGACTGCGCCAAACCCCCAAGGGAAATCGGGCTATAGTTGGCCCAGGCATTGTAGGCACCACCTCCCTTAACAACACCCCCCCCAGCAGGTAATGAGGCCCCCTCCCACGGATCATCTGGGTTAGCCAATGGCTTCTGCCCCAACATCTTCTTCCCAAAGTTCTTGGATCGAGGTCCTGCAATTTGAGGTCCAATCTTTTCACCTGCCTTGTTGGTATTAACCTCTTTGATCAAAACCACACTTCCTTGCAGAGAGATGAATCCATCAGGAGGCATTGCATCCGAACCAACAAGCACAGCTCTTTTGCCCAATCTTTTGACAATTCGAAAAGTCCATCCAATCTGCTTGCCCCATCCAACCAGATCAGGATCACTGATGCCCACAGGAATTGGATCAATCTTGAACAACTTTGTCACAGCCAGTGGGGCTTCATGTTCCTTCTGATCAGGACGAAGTTCTTTTGAAATGGATGGGAATTTACTTTGATGACATCGGATACCCCAAGAGTTACGCCCACGTACAATACCAGAATGATTTGGAATCTTCTGAGCAGCAAGTACGCACTGCAAATGTGAACCCAACCAAATCACACTCCAATCCGGATGTCGTAGATGATTGTCTGCCTTCGCAACTGTGTAAATGCCATTCACCCCAGATTTCCCCAACAACGTTTCAACAATCAATTTTTGAACACGGAGGAAACACTGAGCAGATGTAGCAATTACAAAATCACACTTGGTAGAGTTAGCAAAGAATGCCCTACCCCAAACTTGCATCAACTGTGTTGTGTCAACTCCTAGTTGCTCTTTCACATTCCTGACAAAATTCTTTTCAAGCCCAGTCCAAATATGTTGAGGGGCCTCATCTTTCCAAACAACAACCGAAATCACAATGGATTCTTGGTTGGCAGGTTCAGTAGATGCCATTTAACTTGATAGTTAATGTTGGCTTCACCCAATTGCCAAAGGAAACCTCGCAAAATAACCTGTCGTCCCATATCATCGGTTGCAGGGAATGTAATGACATTAGGCTCGGGTTGCTGAAACTCGCTGGGTTTTTCAAGTGTAATAATCCCAAATGCATCAGGCATGAATGGCCTCTGAACACTGAGCCAAGGTTTTGCTTCATCACCCGAAAGCAGGATAACACCTTGACTACTCCTTTCAACCTTTGAAACAATCTGAGCGAAATCACCATCAGGCAGTGTGAAATATCCCGGGCACAAAGCAAAATTTTCAGCAGATACCTTCACAGGTTGCTTCTTCCTGATCGCACGTTGAATGGTTGAAGCTGCTTTTGCTTTCACGGGATCATGTGCAACATAGGGAATATTATGGACTTTGGCAAGTTCAACCATAAGCCCCCATCTCTTTTCATGGTTCTCTTCCTGCAATGTGCGAAGAATCTTGTTTACACCAACCTTGTCAATCCAGCGACTCACCAAGAAGTCCATTTCACTCAACGGGAAATTTCGACCTAGGAGTTCTCTAGCAAGAAGATTCCTACACTCATGTTTCGACTCCTGCTTCGCACCACCACCATGACACTTCCCAACCAAATGCAAGCGTACTTCATGACAATCGCAGGCATTGAGAAGATGGAAAAAATCACAATCCGGTACAACTCTCTTTCCACGAAATACTCCATGCACTTGATTCAGCCCAATCAGAGTATGGATTTGATTCCACAATGAAATGAGATGTTCAACCTTGAAGTTCCCAGGAATTCTACATGACCAGATGTGAATACCATCAAATTTAATCCGGACAGCTACACATCCAGTACTCTGCACATCAATTGCCTTGAGAGCAATGCCCACAACCCCTTTCAAGATTGTAAAGCGCAGGAAAACACAAGGCGACGCATGAATGTCCATTGGTACAATGACTCCAAGTACCTTCTTTAATTCATACGATCTCAAACCATGCTCAAGTTCAAGAGTATTGGAAATGTCAATCCTTTGACCTGACATGATATCACGTTTAGAAATCCATTGCCAACCTAATGAAGAAAGCATCGTGGAGAGGAATGCAATGATCTTACAACAGGTCATGTTCAAGGTGCTTTCAAATCCATCTTTGCCCATCATGAAAACAACCGACCCAGTGCCAAAACGGATCTCAGGAATGGATTGATGAATGCAACTTTCATACTGATTAAGGTCGGATACAGGAACAGGATGCACACGATCAAGGGTGTCAAGTTGCAAACCATGGCTATGGATAAGCACACAAGTCTCACTCCTACAAAGGTCTTCCAACTCACGTTCATTCAAGCCCATGTCAAAACACTTCATCCCTTCAAGGAATTTGCTCAACCACATGGGCGGTAGATCTTTGAAGACCCTCCGAAGAATCTGCAAAGGAGAGGACAGTTCATCAACATGCAACCATCTTGCAGGGGATTCAAACCATCGCTTCATGCCATCACCAACAATCCCGAAGAAAAGGGTAAGCCCATCAGGAATTTCTTGTGACAAAGGCCACACTACACCCTGTTCAGTCAATGGGATCATGCTGGTAAGTTCACATGGGAATTTCTCCAAAGCATCTTTCAATGTTGACCCCAAGGGCAACCGAATGGCAGCTTGCGAATGCACAGTGATGTCCCTCGCTTCAACCTCAAAACTGTGCGATGCTACGTCCCTCGCTTCAACCTCAAAACTGTGCGATGCTACGTCCCTCGCTTCAACCTCAAAACTGTGCGATGCTTCGCCCCTCGCTTCAATCTCAAAAGGCAATGCGGCTGAAACGCCTGAACGGTCCATCTCATCATGTCTCATGCATTTCTTGGGTGGAGACGCAATGCAAACATCATCATCCAGGTCATCAATGGAGGGAGCAGGCATGACATGAGGGGAATGAGTCCTCTTGATGATCAATCTTCCATCATGGATTTCAAAAACTGTATTGCCAGCATGTAAGCGCTTTTGGATGACTTCAAGTACCAGATCAACTGGATTCATTTGGATCAATCCCAGCGCAACACAGGCATTACACAAGGCAAGCGATGCATGTTGAACACTAATGGCATTTCCAATGACTAAATGACATTGTCTCAACGAAACAGGAAATGCACATTCAAGAACAGGGCAAAGGAAATAGAACAACTCCACAGGGCTAAAAAATCTGACACCATATTTGCCATGTCGCAATTCAGCAAAAATGCCTTTCTGGACAAGGGTCTGAATAGGTAACAAATGCTGATTACCATATGATGCAACGACTGTGGACAACTGCGACTCTTCACCTCGAATCCTGCTCATTAGGACCTCCTGCAAAATATTTTCAGTGGTAAAGGATCTGATGTCCTTTGCAAATCTGGGGTCACCGTAAATGCATTTGAGGTCATCATCAAGTGTCAAATCTCTTTCATGTTGTTCGGGGAGATCACCAAAAACCCTGAAACTACCCAATGTCACCCTTGGAAGTTGCAACATGCTCAAATTCGCAACGAAAGGAGGTAGTTCATCAATGGGGAGATCAACACGGATGAAAACAGCCAGCCATCGTCTTCTAGTCGCGGGGGAGACCTTCTTCATGTCTTCAATGCTCTGCCAAACCAACTTATACCCACAAAACAAAAAGATGCCAATCAAACATCTAAAGTGCCTATGGGTAGTGATGGTACAAACATTCTCAATCGCAATTGCTGGTGGTCGGAAAAACCTGGCAGCCATTACCCCTTCGCCCAGTGATTGGCCCTCCAATGAGCAAAAACCATCTTTCATCAGTGTTCCTAAACTCCATGGAGCACAGGGAGGAGACATGGAGTAAATCAAGCAGTTTTCCCATGGCAACAACTTCATCCATGATACACAATCACAGATAGGACCCACAAAAATACTACTCACCTGACAGTTCGGTCCTAGTACAGGAAATGTTGCACACTGGATGGTGGGATCACGGAAACCGTAGCTCACAGAGCAATGGTTAATCGCATACATTTCTGCAGTGGGTTGATCAACTTCAATGGCAACACATGAATTCCATGGTGCTCCAACATTACCATGTTGCATCATACGCATTGCCTGGAACCACCCCCCAAAACCACCTGCAAAACCTTCTACTAAGGTCCATGGATGACTTGGTTGCCCCCACTCAGATCGTGATTTGACTGGCAACAAACAAGTTCGACCAGGCACAACACCAAAGGACGTCCTAATGAAACCATCACCCGGGTCTTGACAAACAACCCCAACACAGGCCAAACCTTCCAACATCATGCCATCTGCATGTTTGAATGGCTCAGGCAACCAAACCTTTGCAACAGCCTTATGTGTAGCCACATGGGTAATGTCACAATCATGATTTGCCCCTTGTAAACAACATCGATTTTGTTGACCATCCGGGATGGAAATCTCACCAGAAGCCAGGCATCCATCAATGATAACATTCTTCAGGAAGATATTGACTTTCTGAAACATCCCAAAGTCACGAACCTTCCAGGAGTAATCACTTGTGATCCCCATCAACCATCTTTTCATTGTATCATCCATGGCAATTCGCACCCCTCCCCCGCCCCAAAGAGGGGGCAACGACCTCACGGTGCCCTGGGACCGTACGTTTGAACCTTGAGGCTACATCATCCCTGGCTCCAAATCGCTCCCCCAATATCACCGGGTTGTAGAAGTTTATATACCCATTTATAAGACTTCCCTATTAAAGACTATTAAAGCATACAAAGGAGTTTGGAGGCAACAAAAACCTTGTACCTTCAAAATCTGGTTTCTTAGAGCTAATCATCTTTGTATACCTGGACAGTATAAGCCCATAGAAGCCCTTGATCATTGTTCATTTGAGAAGGGGCGAGAAGGGGGTAAGGGCCGGCGAATCAAAAATTCCTCGGCTGCCTTGAAATGACACATGTTGAAATGGAACCCCTGGCGGCTGGAATGAACAAATAAAGTTCCATCTGTTTTTGCTCTATCTTACCGATATGATCCATGTATTTGTATGGTATATTTACCTACAACTACCATTATGATGTACCATAAAAATCAACCAAGTGTAGGTAAACATAGGTAAGAGACCCCTCTGGTACGTACCCCTNTTAGCTAAACATACCATACATGGATTGTATGGGTTAATGATAGAACCCTTCAAAACAAGACCCTTTCCAACCGAAACGAAGGTCATTTAGTTTCCACGATACATCTTGAATCTGCTCATTATTTGGAAGGAAAATAGAAGTTCGAAATAGATTTGGCAACAATAAACTATAGTTGGTGGATTCAACCCATCCGAGAAATAGTAGTCAAATTGGATCATTTCCCCAAATAGGGATGAAAATCTCAAAATACTTGAAACCACAACCCAGTAAGGATTTGCTCCCTCATCTTCGTCGCACAGTTTGATCATCAGGAAATCTGCCGATTTCAATCCACCCCAGTGAACCATTGCCATGCAACAAATCAATCGAAGAACTGTTGATATACTATTCATAATCATGAACTCGTGATCATTGACACGAGCAACGAAAAAAACCCTTTCTACTTTCCATATTATACTCGTTGTTTACTAGGGAATCCTATAGTGGGATATGATAAACCTTATAACAAAGGATAGTAAAACCCCCTATACAACCTGAACAACCATGTTTCTTTTTCACGTGATTATTTCTATATTGTAGCAGTTTGGGTGTGGACACAGTAATTACCAACCTGCTAGTTTGGGTCATCATCTTGATGCTTTTTATGATCAAATAATCACCCCAAACCCAACTACTAAGTTACGATCCACCTTGACCTACCATGGAGAAAAAAAAAACACAATTCCACATCAACGCCACAATTAAGATAACACGATTGCAACAAAAAAACCAAACACCTTGCAACTCATCAATGTTTGCTCCAATTTGTGAAGGATGAACTGGATGAACCGATGAACCTTACCGAAAACTCTTTAATAGCTGAAAACAACAAGGCAAAGAACCACCATCCATTGATACGCAAAACAACGACTCGACCTAACTCCAAAATGCGATCAAGAAGTTCGCCTGTTTTACATCGATGCTTCAAAGAAAGTCACCCACTCAGTAAAGGCTTGAAGAATTTGTTTCGTGACATAAGTAACATAAAACTCAAACTATAGCTATATAGGCATGCTATAGGCAAAGCATGCCTATAGCGTGTGTTGACGAAAGTCGCCCGAAAACTTGAAAGAACAAACAGATGAAATTAAGGAAAACACAAACGCATCATTCCTTCCAAGATTTCCAGTCATTTTTTGTTGGGGGATGGGTGGGTTCCAAGTCGTTACTTGTTTTTATCTTGTTTTGGTATATAAATTGTAGTGTTTTTTTTGTCGATTTTCTCGGAAACATCGGATTGTGCCTGAAAAGTGCAATGCTCTCCCAAAACCACAGGCTTTGCAATGAAGGTTTTGACTCAACTACCATCATTTATATCATTTGAAGACCATCATAAGCACTGATATACAGCAACTTCCCCAAGTGGTACATGTAGCAAACCCTGTAGCACTGGAAAACCCCTGCAAGTTTCGTGTTTTGTCACTAAAAGTGGCAGAATTTCCTCGGTAATGTTCAGGTGAATGGAGCTGGGAGAAAGGGATCTTGGGTGTTTCTTGTTAGGAGCTATACTCTTAGAAGTCTCATAATCCCAAATCGCAGGGGTAGGTGAGTCCTAAGCCTCTACCCAGATATTTGCCACTATGTACCCAGAAACCAGAGATTTACTGCCATGGCCAATGTGTAAGTGCTTAAGTAGACTCTTCAGGGATCCCTTTTTTGCAATCACCACTGACCACACCGCAAGCATCTGTTTTTTTTCCAGAAGAGGCGTCAAATCCGCTGCTCTTTTTGCCAGGAAAAACAAGGATGGCCGGAAAAAAGGTGCGGAAAATGCTCCCCACCCTACAGCAGCCCATCCCCGTGGTTTAAAGCATTTTTGAGCACCGGACCGTCCGGAAAATGCAAAAGACTCGAATGATTTCTCGAGTTTTTGTTGCCGACCGGTCCCTAGACTTTTTCCAGGGTTTTCGAAAAAAAAACGACAGTCAGAAACCTCAAAAACCAGATTTTGGGGCATAAATTGCTGCAAACCACTGAGTCGAAAAACCAGGTTCTGGGAGCCCGGAAAAGAACACACAGAAAATCATGGACCAAACATATGAATCATATAGTTGGTCTTTTGTAATGCATCTGTGTATATCATATATGGTCACCCCACAAGATCTACCTAATTCATTTTTTAGTGGTATTTACAATATAAATATAGCTTATTTATTATATATCATATGTCTGTATTTCAACTAAACCACCAACCTTTCTTTTTCTTGGACCATTTTGCCGGAATTCCTTTTTTCAAGCTGCATATGTTTAGTGATGTTTCGTTGTAAACTGAACGATACCTGATTACCTGAGTATTTACAAGGTACTACTATGAGGCCTTTCCAAAGGACATCTGGATTCCTTCTGTGACCTGATTCACTCAAGAAGTACCAAGTACTCTCCAGTAAAGTATCATGGCAATGGAAATCCACGTCTTGCAATACCCATACCATCCATACTACCATCCATGTATGGTATAGTTAACTACATTTAGCCGATTTTCATGGTAAACGTAGATAAAGGAGCAGAAGGAGGGTTGCTTCATACAAACCTTGGGTTTTCTGCTTAGACATACAAGCAGTTTCAAGCAACACAGGATGTGGAATTCATTCCACCTATCTTTGTTACCGTCTTTCTTCTCGATTTTCTTCTCAGTTACAGAATTTCCAGTGGCCCACAAATCAACAAACAAATGATTTTCTCCCCGCACAAGATATGGATTGAAACCCCGTTTAACTGAATGTTAGTTCGTCTGGGGGAATCTATGAACAATGAATTTCAAATGACAACTTAGAATCCCATAGAAAACTCATATTTTCAAACACAGCTCCGTCATGAAACATGCCCTGATTCTGGTTTATTGGGCAATTTGTTTGAATTGCCCTAAGGATCTGATCGGTATGTCCGTTTTGAAAGGGACTACCCCCGACCCCATTCCTAGGAAGGGATTGGAACCTCCACTCCTAGGGCTCAAGGTCGACGTCCTTTCTCGGCCCTGAGGCCAGGGCCTCAGACTGGAAAAACCTTGACATGGGGCAAGTCGTGGATACACCACAACAGGGCGAAGGTACAGGCTGTACCTCCAGGGAACTAACAAGTTCCCAGGAGGATAGATTTTCTGCGTTCGTCTTCTGGGTCAATGAGCTGTTCATTAGCCCGATTTGCTTAGACACTCGAAAACCCGCCCAACAAAGGCTGCTGCCTCTGAAATCTATGAAGAATTTTGAAACAACTCAACGTCTCAACGAGTTTAAAATGCAAATCACTGCTAATCCAATGGCCAAACCTTTATGTTGTAACATTGGATTCATCGGATTATGGCAAAATGGAAGGATGGCTTTTCAAATTCACATGTTCATGGCCAAATTATGCCAAATTATATTTCACCAACCTAGATTTCCCTCAAAAAAACCGGCATCCCATTTCCGGAAACCAAAAAGCTACCAAAAATTGTGTTAGAAACGCGATGAGGTCTGCGCGCCTGAACATGTTGGGCAGGTTATTGACGTAAGAATCGAAACTTTGAGATTCGAGGATTGGAGAGACTTTTTCTCGCGCAACCTTTTTTTTTATATATGATCCCGGTTCGCGGTTCGCTACCACCCCCCCCCCCCGTGGCAA
>DF239670.1:0-110720 GCA_000507305.1 Breviolum minutum Mf 1.05b.01
GAACAACAGCAACAACATCAGCAACAGCAACAGCAACAGCAACAGCAACAACAACAACAACAAGAACAAGAACAACAACAAGAACAACAGCAACAGCAACAGCAACAGCAAGAGCAAGATCAAGAACAACAACAGCAGCAACAGCAACAGCAACAGCAACAGCAACAGCAACAGCAACAGCAACAGCAACACCAACACCAACAACAAGAACAAGAACAAGAACAAGAACAAGAACAAGAACAACAGCAACAGCAACAGCAACAGCAACAGCAACAACAACAACAACAACAACAACAACAACAACCACAACCAGAACAACAGCAACAGCAAGAGCAAGAGCAAGAACAAGACTAAGCCTGGGTGAAGCCCTGTAGTTCACCATATAACCTCATGACACTGAAACTTGGTCCCCCGGACGCTGAGTCCCAGCCATGATTGGCTCACCAATTGTCGCCGGCCATAGTTTGTGTGCAATATCCCAATCTGCACTAGGTCTTACAAGCTGCGGAACTTGATTGGTCATGCAGCACGATGTTTGCGGTGCATCCGCATCTTCGCACAGCTTCTCCGACATGATAGCACTGTGGTGGCATCTCTCAGACCTTTCAGATGTTTCCGAAAGGGAGAAATGATGACTGGTGACAATGACAGCGCAGCGTCCTCTGCCAGTGCACTGTGAATCCAATATAGGCACAGGCCAACTGGGCATCTGTAGCACAGATTCTTTCATTTCTTTCTTTTCTAGTCAAACGAAAAAGAAACGCCGCGTTTCGGGTTCTAGAATTCTGGGAGTTGTCGAAAACTCCTTTTACTCTTTGGTAGGATAGGACACCTTGCGCCTCGCCCTTGCGCGCTCTTGCGCGCGTGGGTTTTTTTGCCACATTCAAGAAATATCCTCCAAATTCCATGGTAATATGGTGATATGGATTGATATGGTATTAATGGTATGTCTTGCGCTCGCCCTTGCGCCCTCTTGCGCGGCCCTGCATTTTTGATGCCTCTAAATCAAGTTCTCGAAATCCTATCTCCCCGGAAGATGTGATTGAAAGGACGGGTTTTTTTATAAATCCCCGAATATGTATACCCCAAACTGCACGGCTGGGCCCCTGGGTTTTTCATATTCGACCTTAGAGCCGGGTCTGAAATCAAATGACCCAAAGGTTTACAACCGAAGATGCTCTAGTGTTGAAATGTTTTGGAGGAGTGGCGATGATTGTTCTCAATGCTTCAAAGCTACCGGTGTGTTTGGATTGGTTGCTCAGCATTGCTCTTTCAACAATGTTCATCACATCTTGTTTAAAGCCACTTCTTTCAATTATTGATCCCAGACCTCATTGTCGTCAAAGCATCGAGAAAAAGGGTCTAAGATGGTGTTACGTGTGGCTTCTTTGGTTACTTGGGGTGCATTGCCAAGAGAGCTTCATTCTAGACCTTTTGGCCTCTTATCAAGGGAATGACTGCTGATCCCCGCAAAGTTGGCCACCCAGTGGCACACCAAAAGGGAATAATACTTATGAGCGGTGAGTTGAGATTTTGAACACAATAAAGGGGTAAATTGCATCAAGGCTTATTAAGCCTTATTAACCACTACTAACCACTACACTGTTTTTTGGCATTTTTTACATGATCCTGGTTCTTTCAGTTTTACTTCAATGTAGATACAACAAGAACATGAGTTTTGATGTGTTTTCACTGTCTCCATGTGAAACAGCTTATGAAGGCTTAATATTGCTTTGAGCGAAGTCTTGTGCCATTTCCTTTTCCCCGGCTCAAAGCAATGTCATTATTTCAGATATTTTTTGAGGATGTTGGTGACTCCCAGTCTCTGTTCAACTTTTAAGCCTTAACAAGGGATATATGCAGATGAGTAACTCTACAGTTCAAACTGCCTTGTTTTTTGATGTGTTTTTGTACTTTTTTGATGTTTCAGAGCATTTGGCCTTAATATCTCTTAATATGGTGATATGCGCTGTGTATGACTTCGGGTGGCCGGTATTGGGGGGAGTAGAGGGCATTCCTTTGATCTTATGGAATGATATCCTTTCCTGGGTTTTGTTTGTCTTGTGGCTTGAAATGTTGTGTGTTGAGAGCTTGAGAGTGGCGACGTTTTTCCTCAATTCTTCAAATCTACTAGTGTGTTTTTGTAGGTCACTCGGCTTTGTCCACAACAATTGCAACTATATAGGACGATTGTTGCATTGGCAGCAAAGATTTATCAACATGGCAAGGTCTAAGATGACACATGGTGAAGGTCCAAAATGAACAGCCTACCATGTTAGAGATTGATTTTAACAAGGGGTCTCATCTTAGACCTGTAGTAGTTGAGAGATGGCTTCCACATACACTGGCAACGTGCACGTGGCATATCACGCACGAACAACGTGGATAACTCCCTGACTGCATGAATATTCTTCACTTGTTGATATGCTCCTGTGGCCCTCTTCCTGGCAAGGACAAATATTCTGCAAGCCTTCAAAAGAAGCATATCTCCAAGGGGTTCTAATGAGGTACTTCTTAGAGGTGCTTCTGCGAACCTCTGCGAACTTCTACGAGGGGGTCTGCGTGAGGTACCCCTAAAAGGCATCAGAACACTTGCTAGGTTCTGCATCCCCGTTGGGTGCCCCTCCGGGGGGGCGGTTCATAAAAAGAAGAATGAAATGCGTGGGTGTCCAAGCATGCCATCACCTTGATAAGGAAGAAGGTTGGCTTGGTAACTAATGAACAATAAAATCCAAGGGGTCTGAGTTATTTGCAGATATTTTTTTACTCCAGGAAGCTTGGACCCTCGGAAATGTTAAGAGGCCTGAGTCCTCCCATTTCATTAGTGACTCCCCATCGGGGATGTTCTGCTTGGTTGGTTTGTTCGTGGGCCAACAAACCTCAGTCAATAAATGGGTGAGCCGGCTGGTGTAAAACACAGTGCATGATTTTATTCGTCCTGGAGTCCCTTGTAAACCACCGTTTTTGGTGATCTCCAGCGTTGAAAAATGGACGCACTTTTGTTCATCAGGTCATTGCGGTCTAGATTGAGATACCAGATTCTGGTCGTTTTTTCGGTGTTTTTTGTTGTTGGTCGCGAGTCACGAGAAGCCATGCTAGGCTTTCGTGGGTCCTGAGTCGTCAGAAATCAAAACAATTCAAGACAGAAAAACCAACTTCTCAAGCTCCGTTGGTGCACGGGTTGGACAAGTTGGGGGCCCCCCCAGTCCTTTCATAGGTATGGGGTTTCAGCGAAAAGCAGGGGAAAATTCCTGACTTGACATAGGCTGCTTGACCGTCACTACTTCTTGACAAAGTGTTTGGGCTTCTTGGCCTTTGGGGGGAGAGAGCTGTCTGCACACCTAATTAACTTATCAAAAACCCATAACTTTAAGCCCAGGGTGGGCGCCATGACTGTAGCGATTGTGGTGGTCCAGCATGGTCGATAGATATGTCCACCATAGCACTGATTTCCGCCAACAGGAATACTGTCTTGACACAGGGAGGTCCTGAGAAGGGAATTGGAAAATTGTGAAATCAACTCTCTAGAATGCTGGGGGGCAGAAACTTTCGAAATTCATCAAATATTCAGCATGGACAAACATGGCGCCAAGACAACTGTCAGCGAATCTATTCAACCACGGCCGCTGATTACACAGAATTTTCCTGGTCTTGACCATTGTAAACTTTTGGACCTGAAGTTCAGAATGTACAATCTCAGTCGAAGCCTGAACCATAGGAAATGCCAACTGTCGACAAGCATCTGTATGCCAACCCCCTATCGGTCCCATCAATGGGATGTTGTCATGTTCTTGGAGGCAGTAGCAGCGAATGCGCTTAGTAAAGAAGTGAATATAATGCTGCTAGAACAGGGATCGTATATGCCAGGGTTCTTTTATGGATGCTCCCGCTACTGCCTTGATCTCACAAGAGTGCACCTTTTATCAGCTTTTGACCTGCTTTCAAATGAGTTTTTCTCATTCCAATCCATTCCCTATACTTGCCACAACTGTACTATTTGCTGTGCCCTCAGCTTGCAGGAAACTTTTAGACCAGAGGGGCCGTTCTCTGACATGTATGCTCCTCTTCAACTGCATGAATATTCCTAATATATTCCTAATATTCCTCACTTCTCATGAAGAAAGTCAATTGTAACCTGCACATGGCTGCGCCCTGCAGATTGCATCTAGGATATACTGTTAGACCCGAGAAAGGGAGAACTTCTCACTTCATACACTCGAATAAGGCTCTGCAGTTCTGACATGTCTGCTCCCTGACGGCAGAAAAGCATGAACCTGCTTCGGTTTTGTCGACATGATCAGCAAGGCCAATGGCAATGTGACTGGCAATACCAGAATGTTCTTCGCTGCTCCTGAACAAAATCATTGGAATGGTACCTGGCAATTTTCCTGGGATAGAATGACGGAATCACATGAATGGGACAAACTAATGCTGCAGGGGCAAGGATCATATGCCAGGGTGTTTTGTGAATGCTCTCCATTGCTTTCTTGTAAAGGTAGAGCTTTTGACCTGCTTGCAAAGGAGCCTTTCCTACATACATTTGCAACCGGCACGTGGCTGTGCCCTTCAGATTGCCTCTAGGATACTATTACACCCGAGAAAGGGAGAACTTCTCACTTCACACTTGAACAAGGTGCGGGGTTCTCTGACCATCTGCTTCCCTGACTACATGAATATTCCTCACTTGGCGCGAATAAGGACAGTGTCACATGCTTTGGGACAAACGAATGTTTCTGGCATAGTGATCATGTGCTCTCAACTACATGCTGGTCAATGTGAAGCTTTTAGCTCCGTTTTCAAACAAGCCTTTCCCAGGCACACCTGCCAGCTCCACGTGGCTGTACCCTGCAGATTGCATCTAGGATACATCGGATACTATCAGGCCCGAGAAAGGGAGGGCTTCTGACTGCACTCTTGAACAAGGGGGGGGGGCTTCCATGGCGTAGCAGCTCCCGAACGGCTTGGAAGGATAAGATCCAGATGGCCTGCGGAATAGTGACCGTCACTGTCAAGGCTGAAAGCATCTTCTACGATTACTGTCAAATGCTTTGGGACAATGTTGCTGGAATAGGGATCATGTGCCAGGGTGCTTCGTCAATGCTCTCCATTACTTTCTTGCAAAGGTAGAGCTTTTGACCTGCCTGCAAAGGAGCCTTTCCTACATACATATTTTACGGCCTGCCCGTGGCTCAAAAATCTCGAACCCGAGAAAGAACACAAGACTTTCCCTTATAGGCTTGCAACACGCACGTGGCTGCACCCTGCAGATTGCCTTTAGGATACTATTAGACTCGAGAAAGGGAAACTTCTCACTTCACACACTCGAATAAGGTTCTGCAGTTCTGACATGTCTGCTCCTTGACGGCAGAAAAGCATGAACCTGCTTCGGTTTCGTCGACATGATCAGAGAGGCCAATGGAAAGGTGACTGGCAATACCAGAATGTTCTTCGCTGCTCCTGAACAAAATCATTGGAATGGTACCTGGCAATGCTAAAAGTATTTCCAGGGATAGAATGACCGAATCACATGCTTTGGGACAAACTAATGCTCCAGGGGCAAGGATCATATGCCAGGGTGTTTTGTGAATGCTCTCCATTACTTTCTTGTAAAGGTAGAGCTTTTGACCTGCTTGCAAAGGAGCCTTTCCTACATGCATTTGCAACCTGCACGTGGCTGTGCCCTTCAGATTGCCTTTAGGATACTATTAGAACCGAGAAAGGGAGAACTACTCACTTCACACACCCAAACAAGGTTCTGCAGTTCTGACATGTCTGCTCCTTGACGGCAGAAAAGCATGAACCTGCTTCGGTTTCGTCGATATGATCACAGAGGCCAATGGTAAGGTGACTGGCAATACATAAATGTTCTTCGCTGCTCCTGAACAAAATCATTGGAATAAACCTGGCAACGCTAAAAGATCTAAAAGCATTTCCTGGGATAGAATGCCATATACATGCTTTGGGACAAACTAATGCTCCAGGGGCAAGGATCATATGCCAGGGTGTTTTGTGAATGCTCTCCATTACTTTCTTGTAAAGGTAGAGCTTTTGACCTGCCTGCAACGGAGCCTTTCCTACATACACTTACGGACTGCCCGTGGCTCAAAAATCTCGAACCCGAGAAAGAACACAAGACTTTCCCTTATAGGCTTGCAACACGCACGTGGCTGCACCTTGCAGATTGCCTTTAGGATACTATTAGAACCGAGAAAGGGAGAACTTCTCACTTCACAAGCTCGAAAAAGGTTCTGCAGTTCTGACATGTCTGCTCCTTGACGGCAGAAAAGCATGAACCTGCTTCGGTTTCGTCGATATGATCAGAGAGGCCAATGGAAAGGTGACTGGCAATACCAGAATATACCAGAATGTTCTTCGCTGCTCCTGAACAAAACCGTTGGAATAAACCTGGCAACGCTAAAAGATCTAAAAGCATTTCCTGGGATAGAATGACGGAATCACGACATGCTTTGGGACAAACTAATGCTCCAGGCACAAGGATCATATGCATGCTCTCCATTACTTTCTTGTAAAGGTAGAGCTTTTGACCTGCTTGCAAAGGAGCCTTTCCTACATACATTTGCAACCTGCACGTGGCTATGCCCTTCCAATACAGTTCAAAATCCTCTTAACTCGGGAAAAAAATCATGACTTCTCAGCATGCACTGGATTCAGGTGCAGGGTTCTGTATTGACGGCTTGCAAGGATGAACCTCCTTCCTTTTTGGGGATAAGATCAATTTGACATTTAGAACCTTCTATGATACTGTCACATGCGTTGGAACAAACAAGTGTTGCTGAAATGGGGATCAAATGCCAGGGTGCTTCGTGAATGCTCCCGCTCCCCATTGCTTTCCTAACTACAAATTTACAACATCCACTTGAATGTGACCTTCAAATATCGCTCAAAAATCTCGAACCCTAGACAGAACCCGGCAATGCTACAAGTACTGTACCTTCTGCAATAGTGACACATGCAAACACATGCTGCTGGGCTACAGAACAGATGCCATGTGGCTGCACCCCGCAGATTGCAGCTAGGATACTGTTAGACCCGAGAAAGGAAGAACTTCTCAGTTCATACACTCGAATAAGGTTCTGCAGTTCTGACATGTCTGCTCCCTGACGGCAGAAAAACATGAACCTCCTTCGGCTTTGTCGATATGATCAGAAATGCCAATGGTAAGGTGACTGGCAATACATAAATGTTCTTCGCTGCTCCTGAACAAAAACCTTAGAATGGTGACTGGCAATGCTAAAAATACTTTCTGGGATAGAATCACATGGTTGGGACAAACTAATGCTGCAGGGGCAAGGATCATATGCCAGGGTGTTTTGTGAATGCTCTCCATTGATTTCTTGTAAAGGTAGAGCTTTTGACCTGCTTGCAAAGGAGCCTTTCCTACATACATTTGCAACCGGCACGTGGCTGTGCCCTTCAGATTGCCTCTAGGATACTATTACACCCGAGAAAGGGAGAACTTCTCACTTCACACTTGAACAAGGTGCGGGGTTCTCTGACCATCTGCTTCCCTGACTACATGAATATTCCTCACTTGGCGCGAATAAGGACAGTGTCACATGCTTTGGGACAAACGAATGTTTCTGGCATAGTGATCATGTGCTCTCAACTACATGCTGGTCAATGTGAAGCTTTCAGCTCCGTTTTCAAACAAGCCTTTCCCAGGCACACCTGCCAGCTCCACGTGGCTGTACCCTGCAGATTGCATCTAGGATACTATTAGACCCGAGAAAGGGAGAACTTCTCACTTCACGCACCCAAATAAGGCTCTGCAGTTCTGACATGTCTGCTCCCTGACGGCAGAAAAGCATGAACCTTGCGTTTTGTCCATATGATCAGAAATGCCAATGGCAAGGTGACAGGAAAAATTTTGCAAAGCACCTTCTGCCACAGTGCCACAATCTTTGGAGACAAAGTCATGCTCGAAGAGGGATCATCTGCCAGGGTTGGTGAAGTTTGACTTATCTTTTCACGGCCTGTGCAGCTGTTAACCCACTAGAGCCAAAGGCAGGAGGATCTCTCACTTCTCAGAGTGGACTCGGGAGATCCCGCTGGTTCCACCAAGAGGTCCATGGACTGTTTCGCAAAGTGAATATTCCTCACTTACCGTGAACAAGGCCAATGGAATGACGACGATTCGCAATGCTAAAGTTAAAGGCATCATCTGTGACAGTATCACACGCTTTGGGACAAGCGAATGTTGCTAGAAAATGCATCTGCGGAATCTTTCATTCAAAGAGACATTCCAAGCACTTGCTGATGACATGAATGGCAAACAAACGTGATCGTACACTACACTCCAAAGCTGAAAGTGATACCAAACTCTTACCCTCTTATTGGGAGTGATCATAGCCAGGTTGGTGTCTAAAATGATCTCGCTACTTGCCTGATCTCGCCAGGGTCACCCTTTTATCAGCTGATACTTTTGCTTTCAAACGAGCCTTTCCTGCACATTCAATAGAGATCACAGGCTCTCAACTATGCGTTTGTCAATGTGAAGCTTTTAGCTCCGTTTTCAAACAAGCCTTTCCCAGGTGCACCTGCGAGCTGCATGTGGCTGTACCCTGCAGATTGCATTTAGGATACTATTAGACCCGAGAAAGGGAGAACTTCTCACTTGATACACTCGAATGTAAGGTTCTGCAGTTCTGACATGTCTGCTCCTTGACGGCAGAAAAGCATGAACCTGCTTCGGTTTTGTCGATATGATCAGCAAGGCCAATGGTATGCCAATGGTAATGTGACTGGCAA
The DNA here is from genome assembly GCA_000507305.1 of Breviolum minutum Mf 1.05b.01. Taxonomy (NCBI): domain Eukaryota; class Dinophyceae; order Suessiales; family Symbiodiniaceae; genus Breviolum; species Breviolum minutum. The sequence goes on from DF239670.1 coordinate 8,770, forward strand.
TACATGAATGTTCTTCGCTGCTCCTGAACAAAATCATTGGAATGGTGACTGGCAATGCTAAAAAATGCTAAAAATACTTCCTGGGATAGAATGACGGAATCACGACATGCTTTGGGACAAACTAATGCTCCAGGGGCAAGGATCATATGCCAGGGTGTTTTGTGAATGCTCTCCATTACTTTCTTGTAAAGGTAGAGCTTTTGACCTGCTTTCAAACGAGGCTTTCCTAACTACAAACTTACAACATCGACTTGAATGTGACCTTCAACTATCGCTCAAAAATCTCGAACCCTGGACAGAACCTGGCAATGCTGCGAGTATCTTCTGCAATAGTGACACATGCAAACGCTTGCTGCTGGGCTACAGAACAAATGCCATGTGGCTGCACCCTGCAGATTGCCTTTAGGATACTATTAGACTCGAGAAAGGGAGAACTTCTCACTTCATACACTCGGATAAGGTTCTGCAGTTGCTGACATGTCTGCTCCCTGACGGCAGAAAAGCATGAACCTGCTTCGGTTTGGTCGGTGTGATCAGAAATGCCAATGGTAAGGTGACTGGCAATGCATGAATGTTCTTCGCTGCTCCTGAACAAAATCATTGGAATGGTGGCTGGCAATGCTAAAAGTATTTCCCGCAATAGAATCCAATGTCTTGGGACAAACTGATGCTGCAGGGGCAAGGGTCATATGCAAGCCAGCCATGAACGGGAGAGTCTGTGCTCGTGTGTGCAAGGTTCCAAACCCGCCAAACACTGGCGGCTGCTCGACAATGGCAGGATGAGGATTTGTGAAGGTCAAAGCACTTTTGCAAAAAGCAACGCATCATCACGACTTGGGTAAGAACCATTCAAAGTCCGTTGGCTGCCAGCCAGTGAGTTTTTGGGTGGTTTCAATTTTCTGATCTCCTTACTCACGTGCATATTCTCACATGCTCAAAAGACAGGTGGTCTAACGCATCTGCCAAGAACGGTTCCAAGACCCGGCCCAGCCCGTTCGTTTCCTGCAGGATATGGGTGAAATTGGAGACCCAGTACCCTTTTCGGACAAGCCTTTCCTACATGAACTTGGAACCCCCACGTGCTTGCGAGGTGAAGATCGCATCCAACAAATTCATAGACCCGAGAGAGAGAGGCTTTCTCACTTCACAGCCGTGCAAGGTGTGACAGTTCTGACATGTTTTCCCCTTGGCAGCAAGAACGGATGGACCTTCTTCCCTTTTTTGGTTAAGATGAATAATACAACCCGGTTGATGGAATGATGGGGCCTTTCTTAAGCATCCGTGTGGTTGCCCAGTCATTAAGCATGCACGGAGACTGCAGACACTGTCAGCAAACACTCTGGAGTTCTTTTGTCTTTATGGTCCACGAAACCTGGACGGAAATGCTCCACATCAGTCTGGGGTGCTATCAAGGCCCCGGCACCGGCAAGATGCACTGACAGTAATTTTCGACTCACTATCTTGAGACCAAGCAAAATGAGCTCCTCTCAATCAGGAATGCCTGGAATGCCTTAGTAAGTCGCATCAAACACACACGCCCTCCCAGCGAGAAGTTGTTGTTAGCAACACGCTAAGCCTTTGGTGTCAATGTGTTCCCTGGCATTTTCTGCTGCAAAAAATGCACCAGTATAATTATAGGTAACGATTGTTTTTGAATACCAAACTCTGGTGGTTCATTCCAAGTTTCTCTTCCAAAGTATCTCTGTCGATGCCAGAAATTGTCGCTGCCTCAGACGTGAACCACGATGTGAACCACAAATCAGTTGGCAAAAGAAAAAAACAACTTGAAGGCAAACACAGGCAAAATGCATGCTTTTTTGGTCGCAAAATGCGACCTTTGCAGGTGGTAAATCCTTCGCTATTTTCTGTGAAAAAATCGACAACAGAATCTCGACAAATCGATTTTCTCCCTGCAGTCTCTACTTCCTGTGGCACCCCCTGAGTCAAGGGCTGAAATTAACTGCCAAATGCCGCAGCCTGTGCATACTTCAAAATCTTTGCTTCTCAAGAACCGAGCGTCCGCAGGGCGCACGGAGACGCAGCTTCAATACTCAACATGAGTTGTCAAAACAAGAATCATTGGTGCGAAAATACATAATACCATATTTGAATTCATACATGTGTGCATACATATGTGCGCAAATCATTGCATATCATATCATCTTAGCACACATGCTGGTCAATCCATGCGAGAAATATCTCACATATCTCATATGCAGCTCTAATATGAGCTACTCACCTGCGAAGATAAAACTGTGATGACCATAGGGAAAGTCAAAAACGCATCATGCTCCATTGTGTGTCAGCAGTCAATCTCATGATGGCATTATTGTTTTCTTGGGGGGGAGTGATTGCGGACATCCTCTACATTTACCCATTGGGACCACTGTATCGGGTCAAATCACCGTCATTTGACCGACCAATCTTCTGACCACGAAGAAAATTGCGCTGCAATCTACTGCGATGGTTTTCCAGAGTATACTTTTGAGAATTTTCGATCGAAAGGTGGCTTTTCTCAAAGTCATCCCAATAGATCTGCCTTTTCTTTCAATAGCTTCAATAGCCCGTCCGAAGCCATGGGAAAAATAGGAAAACAGAATGGAACTGCAAGGGATTTTCTTTCATCGGCGACCTGTGTATGTTGGAACATGGATTTCAGCGGATTTTTTTTGTGAATATCTCTCGCGTGTGGTTACTTACTCTGAATCCGGGGGATTCATGTCATTTTCATCAGCCGAAATGTCATGGGTGTTTTCGGGCACACCGGCACCTACATCCTCAAAGCAACAATGAATCATCTCGACTCTCTATGGATTTTTCAACGATCTGACATCCATTTGCAGTGTTGATATACCATTGGCCCTCCCAAACCACGAGAAACAAAGGTTTTGCGCCTCCCAAATATGTTCTTCGTGGCGCATCCCTTGATGAAGCTCGTGAAACTCGTCGTCGCCCATGTGGATGAAAAGGTAGAGAGATGGCCGGTACCGTAGGTTTTGATTTTAACAAACACGGGTACCTTCTCAAGATGACAAGGTGCCTGGTATCTAACACAAATATTAGCTAGACCCGAACGATATTCATGAAGCAGAAATGGAATCATTTCCAAAAAAACACACAAACCATACAAATGTTGACATCAGCAATGACAAACATTTTCCGAAAGGCTCCTTGAGAATGGCGTGGCATTGTTTGAACGTTTTGTATTTTGACTCGTTTATGAGGTTCTCCATTTGGTGGCTGCATACTGCGAACTACACCATTGAAAGTGTAGAATCCTTCACTTGAACCAAGAACTCTGTGATTCAATGCTATGAAAACGGGAGCTCTTCAACTTCCAGTACTCCATGTCATTAAGACATCACATCATTGCGCCTTTCATAAGTTTTCTTCACTCGAAAAAACGAAAACAAGTATGAGTATGTCACCAGTGTGTAGGTATTCCATGGAATAACAATGAGTTTCCACGTGTAACAAAATTTTGTTCCAAGATTGCACTTTACAAGAGCCATGCCGCAATCACTTGGGCGGGCCCCTGAAGTGCTAAAATCAATTCCCTTATTTCGGGGCCAAAATCGCCCTTCACCCACATCTAATCGCCCTTCACCCCACATCTAATAACCAGCAGTAACCCGTGCACCGAGCAGACCGTTATAGAGCATTAAAATGGCAGGTTTGAAGATCAAAGTTAGAAAATAAGAATGAATAAGAAATACATGCACTCAAATGATGTTTTTCCTTTGCATAGTTTCTATTTGCGGCTCGTTGCTGTTGAAATGATGCAAACGCAACTCGAGCCGTGGAAGAACCTACGTCGAAATTGTCCGCCGAGGCCGAGGCCGGAGAGTGAAATGTTGTGTTTTCGCGTTATGTAACGGGAACCGAAGAACACGGGAATCGAGCTTAACACGACGTGTAATCCGAGCATCGAATCAAGTTAAATACATTCATGCGAATTCATCCTTTTCGTAATTTTTTCCCTCTTTTTCATCTTCATCATCCTTATCTTTTTTCTCCTCTGTCATCCTCATCTTCCTTATATTCATCCTTATCATCCATATCAAACAACATGTACTAGACGAGCGGCCGCGGCGAGAATCGAATTCGGCGCCCATCCTTATCTTTCATCATTCTTATCCTTTATCATCTTCCTCCCTTATCATCCTCACCGAGCCTCATCCTCATCTTTTTTTTATCATCCTCACACTTTTATCATTCTCAAATTCATCCAATCCACATCTTTAATCATCTTCATCATCCTCATCGTCCTCATCATCCTTATACTCCTCCTCATATTCATCATCCTTATCATTATCTATATCAAATCAGATGTGCTGGACGGGCACGCCTGCGGCGGCAATCTAACGCATAAAATTTCCCCCATTCCAATTTTCATCTTCCAAGCCTTTCCGAGAGCTCTATAAGATCTCACTCAATGAATCCCTGGAATTTAAATAGAATAAATTCTTCCAAACTGGAATTTTTGCGAACATGCCAGAAAATATATTGCTTGCTTCGCTCCTAAGAATTGCTCACACTTACATATTTTTTGGCTCCAAAAGTGCTTTTAAATTTCCTTATCTATGTTTCTATGTTTATCTAAAACCTATGTTTAATTTGATTTCTTAAATTATTTATAATCATAATAATACTTTCCAAACATTGAATAAATATACGTACGTATGTAAATAAATATATATAAATATGTATATCAGATTTTATCATATGTATATCATTAATAATCAGTCTTCAATAATTTTCATTATAAAATCTATTCAATAATCATAATCAGATATTCTATAGTCATTAAATATCACTCCATTTGAAAATATGCAATACCATTCGAAATATCTATAATGTATCTATATACTGATTTTTTTAATTACATGTACTAAATATGCCCGCCCCAACCTGAAACCCACTCTAATTAACAACCCAAAGCCCGTGGGACAAGCACCGTAGTGCATAATCAGAAAATTTAAATGATTAGCCTTGTTTATCTTTTGTTATCATGCTTTTTTATTTTGATTCTCTGAATCTAAACCTTGGAAATCTGAGTTTGCAAGGTCAATGAGTAACTCTGCCCACTGGTCCAGAAGCCCGAAGCATTTGTGACGTCAAGGTGTTTGCAATTTCGCACGCACTTTTTTCTCGTACAACAACCTATGGGCCACGGCATACCACACCTTGGAGCGAAGTGTTGGAGGATCACAAGCCAAACCACGGATTTCATCATGCCAACTCCTTGCAATTTAATCTTAGTGACCGGCCTTTTGCGCCCGTTAATTTGCTTTGAGAATCTATGAGTGCTTGTCAGCCAAGCAGCCAAAGTCTCCAGGTTGCTGCAAAAAGTGACTGATGTGAGCCAGTGATGCCAAGGGCGAATTCATCCTTCGAACTCCACCCGAATGAGAAAAACCTGAGTTGGTTGAGGTGTTTCTGGTCCTTGGTCATGTCCTGGGATTCTTGCATTACAACCTTTGTTTATTCATCTCGCAATACAAACATGGGGCATAGTCATTGAACAAATTCAGCATCCAGCGATTCCTAAATGCAATCAGTATCAGTATATCAAGGCTTTGATATGACTATGTGAATCTTGACTGCAGCAGCATGTTGACGTGAATACATATAAATACAGCATATCATGATCATGTATATCATATACATATTTATATCAGATTTATATCATATATCTATATATAACTATTATACACTTGGTCCTAAGTCCTGATAATGTCCTAAAACACCCTAGGGTACATGTAAAATGAGCCAACCCGTCTTATATCAACACATGATCACATGAACATGCACACACACACAAATGGACAAACATCCGGCAAAGTGTTTGAAGCGATCAAAGCTCAACACTCCAAATGGGCAAAAGATTGCGGAACATTTTAAGCTATACTACACATGAACACAAATGACCCAAACAATGAGTAGTAATGTATCTTCAGTCAAATTCGAGTACATTGATGTAGTAGACACTACGCGCGCGCCCATCAACAACAAAAACAACCACATAGAAACACATACCATACTCACATATGGCAATCCACGCACGTTATCTACATCGAATCACACTCAGGTGAAAGGCGAAACTCTCCATTTACTAGCCTAGAATCCTACTGAGGGTCGTCTGCTTTCGATAACTTCCTCCCACCACATTGCCTGACCAAAATTGGAGAATTTCACATGGGAGGTGGTTGACGCCGTGGCTGTTGGCATGGACTCCATGGATAAACAACACTACCCACAAATGACATCAAATCATATCAACTGGTTGAACTACAAAAAAACAGGCGACTAAACACACAGTAGCAAATGCAAGCCAAACAAGATGGTGTAAGATATCTAAGATATCGATGAGCCTTATATTTCTGGAAGGAGTATTTCCTCTATTTTTGTGTTTGTGCATGTGTGTCCTGATTGATAAGACAAGCGAAACGCCACTCTAGTGTTTTTCCATTAACCTTGCTCCAATGGGATCCAATGGGGGAGCAAATCTATGCCCTGGTGAAAACTACCCGCATCAGAAATAAGGGGTACTTTATATGGTTTGACATGTTTTTGACGAAGGGTAGGAGGATTATGACTCCCATGAAGTGCTGGATCCCAAGCAAGGCTTCTCGTTTGCACGACTGCAATTTGGGGACAGGTAAACCTAGGAGTTCCTGCTTGCAGCCTTGACGACTCTTTTTCCAAGAAAACGGCGATAATCCATGAGCAGGGCAAGATGGTCGGGCCCTCAGGGTACCTCTGCCACTGAGATGAGAAATCACCTGATTTTTGCTGAGATTCTCACAGCTTGGACTTGGAAAATTCAGGCAAAGCATAGTTCTGGTCTTTCCTTGGCAAGAATGTGTCGGCCAAAGCGGTCAACAAAAACGAATGGAGCCAGCCAGAATCTCTGTAGGCTAGCTGGCTGGCTTCCGATAGTTCAGAATGCTTCATATTAAACCAACTAGAAAAAAGTGTCTATCGACAAACTTCACAGCTGCACAAAAGCCTCCATATCATTCCATGCATTTTTTTGCCTCTACCTCGTCAAATGCTAGTTCGAGCTCCATCCAGCCAAGGCATCCCAACTCATACCATCAATTTTGTATCATTTTGTCAAATTGCAGTGTGGCACGAATCAACTTCTTGTCAATCTTCCCAGTACTTGTCAATGGTATTGCATCCCATACCTCAAAGGCGCCAATAAAAACATCCAAACATAAAACTGTCATGCACAACACTTCTCATTCATGGGTACTTCAAATCCACCTTGGCATGTCACATGTTGGATCATATTGAGAAAAAAAACAAAAACAGATGCAAGGCAAAGACACGATTTCAGAAGTTCAAGTGTTCAACCATGACTTTGTATGATGAAATGCTATCCATGCCTGTTTGTGTATCGTACCTCTGCAATTTGCAACCCTCCCCTTTCTCCCGAGCCCTTACCACAAGTGGAAACTCCTCATAATATTCCAGCACCCCTTTTTCATTGTTGGGATGAATCGACTATTCAAAGCAGCAAACACTACAGGCAGCCCAAACAAAGAATTAATGCCAAAATTTTCACATTAAAACCAACTGGTCATTAATTCAAATTCGACCTTCGACCCAAAGGGCTAGCACATCATCAGGAAGCTGAAATTTCGCGAAGGTTGACGACAACTGTTGCCGTACCTCTGGCAGAAAGGATCTCTCGCTTTTCTTTAGCATGACAAGGACAAATGATTCCCCGACTTCTCAAAAAATCAGCACCCCCGACAAGAAAACAACACTGCCTCCAAGATAGGACTTTGAGACAACTTGCATCACATTCTTGTAGATAGGCAAAGCTAATGTGCATCCATACTTCCAAATGTATAGGTGTCCAAAATAACAATGACACAAAAATTACTTTACTTCGAGTGATCCCCACCATGCCATGTCGGGTGGGGGTTGTCAGGTGAGGGTTGTTATCTCTCTTTATACCACATGAGGAATTGTCAATTATTGGACTGCACAGTTGGCACTGTCCCCACACATTTGCCATTCGTTCTTTGGCGCTCACGCTCATCCGACGATGGACCATGGAATAGACCCTCATTCAGACTGACGTATCTTCTGATCTGACATTCTTTCTGACATATCTTCTGCCAGTCTTCCTGGCATATCTTCTGACATTTTGTCTGACATTCTTTCTGACATTCTGTCCGACATTCTTTCTGGCATTCTTTCTGACATCTTCTGGCATTCTTTCTGACATTCTGTCTGACATTCTTTCTGACATTCTGTCCGACATTCTTTCTGGCATTCTTTCTGACATCTTCTGGCATTCTTTCTGACATTCTGTCTGGCATTCTTTCTGACATTCTGCCTGGCATTCTTTCTGACATTCTGTCTGACATTCTTTCTGACAGATCCTCTGACATATCTTTTGACATTCTTTCTGCAATATTTTCTGACATTCTTTCTGACAGATCTTCTGACATATCTTTTGGCATTCTTTCTGACATTCGCGGTTGAGGTCCGGCACAGAACACTGAACTCACAGGATCGCGGTNACATCATCGCGGTTGAGGTCGGGGTCCGGCGCAGAACACTGAACTCACAGGATCGCGGTTGAGGTCCGGCGCAGAACACTGATCTCACAGGATCGCGGTTGAGGTCCGGTGCGGAACGCTGAGCTCACATCATCGCGGTTCAGGTCCGGCGCGGAACGCTGAGCTCACATCATCGCGGTTGAGGTCCGGCGCGGAACACTGAACTCACAGCATCGCGGTTGAGGTCCGGCGCGGAACACTGAACTCACAGCATCGCGGTTGAGGTCCGGCGCGTGGACTCAAAGGATCGCGGTTGAGGTCCGGCAAGGTACGCTGAACTCACAGGCGACGAGGCCGAGGAGAAGGAGGAGGAAAAGGCGGAAGACAGCTCACATAAAATCTAACAACCCTCACCTGACAGGTCAAAAACTATATATTAATGATATCTTTGTCCAGTAGTTGAAATGCCTGGATCCAACATGCTGGATCTACCGGTTGCTGGACGACCCGCTGGCCTTCTCCAAAAGAGATGTTGAGCTTTGGCCCTTGGCCAGTGTAACAACCGCAATGGGCCGTTCGTCCCACTTGGGATGATAGACACCCACCACTGCTGCGCTCTCAATCTCCTTCAAAGCTGCAATCCTTGACCAAAGATTGGCAACATGGAATTGCCCTCAAGGATTTAAAATTGCAAATTGGATTTATGGGTATATCATGCACATACTGTTAATTTAGCCTGCTATCACTCATGTAATATATATATATATATATATGCTATACTATATACAAAGTTGAAATGACCTTTCCATCAAAGCATCTGGTTCTCCATGTCAATGGAGGAGATCCACTCACCACCTGATTTCACTACCTCAGCTGATAGGAACTTTGGCTCTTTGGTTTTCCGGAATGCCGGGAAGACAAACGTCGTTTGGTCGAATCATGTACTGTGACTATTCCTGACGATTCCCGACAGGAAACAATGTGATGCTTCATGCTAAATAGTTCGGTGAGTCTTTGAACATCAGTTGTGTAACGTTGGATATTGATTGGTGTGAAAGTTCCACAACTTTTTCTTTTGAAAATTATGGAAAGCTTCGGCTCTGGAGGGTACCAAGAGGAAAAACATTCATGCAAAAACTGCAGTAGGTTTTTGTTTGGGATGAACCAACTGACATTGAAAATTCATAATCCAATATCAGGTGCCCATTTGCTGCCCATCTTAATATTTTGGATGTCTGGGAGCTTTTTATAGGAACAGTCACCCTAACAGAACCTCTGCAGCAAGAATTCTATGTGCTTGAACTTGATGCAGCTAGATGTCATCCTTGGAGCGATCGCTAATGACAATGGCCCCCTCCTCATCGATTTTGGCCACATCGCCAGTGACCAGCCAACCATCATAGAATTTATCAGGTGCATCGACTTGGAAATACTCCTGACTCAACGTCGTCGAGTTTCCTTTTACATCTGCAAAATGCAGAATTTCTTGCGTGTTTGGCCCTTTGGTTGATCATGGTTGATCCATGTTGGCCCTGAAGGGTTCACAGTTGCCGACGAAACTATCTGCCCAAAAAACACGAAACCATACGAAATGAAGACCAATCCAACATGAATCCAATGATGTGCCGCTGCTCTAGCGACTGTTGATGGATGATGGATGGCTTGCCATTCATCCCCTGTGACGGAACCGATGTGATGAAAATATCAAGGCAGGGGCTGCCCATAGAGACTTGTAGGAAACCTGCAGGCTTTACCACTTTCCCAGTCCTGGATTACCCATGGGCCACGCACCAAAAGCTCGCCAGTTTGACCGCGTGGCAGCTCTCGCGATAAGTCTTCGACGTCTGCCTTAGGATTTCAACAATTCGAGGGGCCATAGTTGACTTAGGAAGACTGACTACTTTGGTTTTTCTGTTCAAATTTACCTGCCACATCTTGCAGCTGCAGTTTCAGTACGTTTCATCATGTGCAGGCTGGCCATGTGTAGCTGGCACATTTGCAAAACCATCACAAATGACAATTCAACGCAAACATGCTTGTCTGTCTGTCTGTCTGTCTGATCCGCCGATAGCCCAATATACTAAGGCCCGACTTGTGTCGGACAACCCAATCATTTCGAGTAGCAATGCGCACTTGAATGCAGGGATTTGGCAAACCAGCCTTGGTGACCTTAGCAGCTCAAGTGTTTCTATTTGGCGCCAAAGTTCGAAGGCCACATTGGCTTTGCAGCATCGGCAATCTCCAAAAAGCAGTAAACTTTTAACATCTTTTAACAACATGTGTGCAACTCTTCGCTTGAATGAGTACTGCACACTCACGTATGCACTGAGGATGGCTCGTTCTTGAATTTCTCATCTTCAGTCTTGCTCAGGTCTGAATACTTGGACACCTCGTTCTCTCCGGCAATGGCGCACTTCTGCACATGATCAAAAAAGCCTTGTTTTTGATACTCCATCATTCTCGATCTCTATGGTTTGGATGCCTGCACATGCCTGGACTGTCTCAGCGTCCATAGTAGCATCTTGTTGATTGGAATCGGAAGTCCATCTTTGGGGTCATGGATGGCATTGAGGCAAACAGTCAGATCAGTCAGTATAGTCCTTTACCATCCTTTACCTTGGAACCTTTCATGTAAAATGCCAGCTGGAGAAATGCTTATGCATGTCCACAATTTCATCGCTGCGGAACACGCATACCAATGGACCCCATCCTCAGGGACAGCGCGACAATCAGAAAATACTGCGGTGTAAAACGGTGGTGTGTGTATTGACTGAAACATCTTCCCCAACAGTGTGTTAGACACTCAGGCTCGTGCGGATTGGTCTCAGTCATGCCCCAACCTCTGCACATCATACGTGTCCGGAGGAGAACTGAGAAACACCCACGTGGAGCTCCGTGGTCCCTTGTATTCATACACAATCAAATCACAATCATACACAGTAGGCTTACGTAGATATATTCTCTAAAACTGAATGATATCGACATACTGTACATGCACCTTAGATATAGACTCCTTGTGCAATGGATGGCACTGGGTAGAGTGGTGGTGTTTGTGGTTGTGGCATCAATTCGATTAAAAAGATCTGGCAATGCATCAAATGAGCTCCATGGAATATGCTGGTGAAAGTCAAGGCTTCGGTGTTGGCAAGTATCAACGTTTGCCAAGGCGCCTTGAAGAAACTCCACGCCGAGCCTCCAGAAAGGCATGTAGTTTCAGTCGCAAAATGCAAGCTAAGATCATTCACCAACAACGACCAACAACTAACTGCTGCAGCTTTGCTTGCTCAGTACTGTTACTTTTGCTACTGGTGCTGCGGCTCGATTTTGTCTTGTTATTCTTGCTCTCCTTTGTTTGCCAAGGGGTACGTTGTCCGTTCCAAACAGAACCTCTAACAGCATCTCATCTCCTAGAAATCAACATGCTTATGCTTGGAGAAAATAACTTTCATTTATTTTCAAATTTGTGTTTTCCTGTCAAACCGCACGACCCAATGTAGACACATTATTGCTTTCCCAGGCGCTTCTCCAGAAACCAGCGCATGAGCTCTGGCTGTGGAGCGGAGCCACCACAAGTGAGGCGTGTCAATGCCAACCGAGGACGTAGAAGCTCGATGCCCTGTTCCCTGGAAGGTGAGCGTGAAAAAGGTCATGGATCCGCATAGTCAGTGCATGAATGCTGGCTCTTTGTTCACCACCACCATCACCATCATCATAACCATCATCATCATCATCATCATCATCATCATCACCACTATCATCCTTGGATACGTGGTCAGCAATTTTTGAGAGACAAGAAGCTCAATGTAGCTCCGCACCCCTTGCCATACTGTGGGCACGCCAGTGGACAAATTCACCTGCATCAAGCACTTGCAAAGGTTTGAATGATGGCCTAGAACCTTTCAAAAGGATATCTACTATATGATTACGTAATTGCAATTATATAATTATATATACATCGGATTGGAAAGGGCCTTCCCTTAACATCAACATCGAAATTCCAGGGTTTTTCCCTTCAAAAAACCATGGACAGACACTCAACGTGACCTGCCTTCCAGTCGATCATCATTTTCACCATGGAGGCAGGATCCATGAAGCGAGAGGTGAATACACAACGGACACCTCGAATCGCTATGAATCGAAACCAGGAATGAATAGATCCAAAAAAAAACCGTAACAAATAACCTATGGAGCCAAAAATGAAACATCATGAAAATGGGTAAACATTGGCAAATTTTGACCATTTTGATTGCTTTCATTATGGCGTCTTCTATTTTGAAGTTCCAAGACTTGGATCCCAGTTTGCCAAGTCTCCATACATCAGCAAGGCAAAAGGTGTGCCCCATGAAAGGACGTGGAACATTGGCACAAATGGAAGGACCACCTGGAGCAAGGTGAAGAAGCTCCAAATGTCAAAAACACCGTCTTTGCTTCCTGCATTGAAGTGCCTTAAAATGTACCTTCGAAACAATTGCTCCGTAACTTCTTTTTTCTGTGATACTTCGAGGAGTGAAAGACACTTTGAATTTCTTCATTATCTGAAAGGCCTTGCGTGCAATCATGAATCATGTTACATCTTAATAGCACTCTAGTCGTCTTATAGACATCGAGCTCGAGATCCCAAGCCACTTCCCTCAATCTCCAAACTCCTGCCTCAAACCCTCTCAAGCACAGTTGATCACCCTGGGGTGCCACCAAGGTGTGCCTCGGAGGCGTGTGGCTTTTCACCTCTGACACTGGACCACCCTGCGACCCTGCAAGTGCATTCACATGCCGGGCTGCAGGTAAGTGGATCGATGACTGTACGACACGCCTTTCGGCTTGCCCGTAGTCCCTGGCGTCAGCCAAATCAGAAATTTACATAATGATACATACATAATGTTCAATTCCTCTAAGCAGGCCTACCCTTTTTGTTGCAACCGACGTCTCTAGAGCTTTGCATTCCACCAAACGCTCTGCAAACCCGGAAGTTCTGCATAAACCAGGCCTGAGGTGTAGCAAAGACCCATCGTTGTAGTCTCTGCAAATTGTGGCCATGAAAAGTCGTCGTTTCCAGTACCCAAGAACCTTGGTAACAACAGCACAAATTGAGATTTGATGAGCTAGGCAACTCAGAAATGTAACCTACGTATACCTACATCTACGCGCCAAGCTAGGGCCTACCATGGCCTACCAAACCAGCTTTGGCCACAAACTCCAGCAGGTACCCCATGATTGACACAACGCAGCTGGGAAACGCTTCGTAGTCGATAGCTTTAGTTGCATCTAATCCTGAAAGGCTACAATAAGCACACAGGCTGCACTGGTTTCAAATGAGTACAGCTAGCGAAAGATGGCGGTCAAAAAGTAGATTTTGGATGATTTTGGAGTCAGGAGGACTAGCTTGGATTCCTAGTATAGGCATGAGGGCCTTGACTCACATCTCTGCGGTGGTCTCAACAATAGTGCTTTGTGTGCTACTTCTAAGATGAGAAATAATGATAAATACCACACTGCATCGAACATGGACTTGAGATTGCTCAAAATCCTCAAGGTTTATCCGCAATCATCAAGATCATGATGTCGTTGGGCCTGGCGGAAGCTGCCATTGACCTGGCACACCATCCTCTCCAACACCTTCATCAGTGGGAAGGTTGATTGGTTGGTTGGATTCATCTGACAAATGCTGGAGCCCTTGGAAGTAAAGTGAATGTTAGAATATCGAGACAGGTCACACACCAATAGCTCAACTTTCTTCATGATGGAAGCATCAACTTGGGCCAGGAGTTTCAGCATGTCAAAGTCAGAAATGATGATGCCTCAGCTGAACCAGTTCAATCATCTTCACAACAATGGCCAGCCTTTCTAGTAATCTAGTACAAGAGCTGCATCGCGCAACGACAAGCACACACAGAAGCACTTAATTTTGGCAGAGGTAAGGCCAGCTGCCCCAAAAGCAAGCTGCCAAATTGTAAAGTAGTTTGAGACAGGCAGCTGACAGATCCAGCAATTCAACTAAGTGCTCAAGTGTCCAACCTCTCTTGATCACATCAAGTCAACACGCACAGCATTCTGCAGCCTAGTTGCGGTCATTCGCATGCTCAATGATGTAGCCCAGATCCTGATGCAAGTATAGGAACCGTTGGTCCTCCTACATTGGTTGTGGACCATCTTTTTCCATCACACCGCTGTGCTGCGCGTTCTGTCAACAAACCTGGATCGCTTATCGATGTACATGTCTCTTTGCGGTTCAGTCCAAGGAACTGCAGGTCCCAAACGAAGATTCAACGTATGTAGCACCGCGCCCATGCACGGAATGGCATGATAGCCTTCAACAGCAAATCTGAGTTTACCCAGGCACATCTATCATAGCTGCTGCTTGAAAACGTGGGTGTCTATCTTGTTGCCCCTTTACACCCACACCTTACTGAACATGTGCCGTGCAAAGCATGCCAAGACCTGAACTATTTTTGCCCAGAGGCATTCCATGTGCCAAGCACTGTTCCACATCAGAGTTCCAACTCTGTCTTCCAGCTTGATTCCTGGTGGCCACAACAACCAGAAGGGCCAAACCACAACCTTTGCTGACTGCATTTCTATAGTGACTGCTAGTGTTTTTGACATGAGCCAAACACCTCGGTTTTGGGACAACGACGTGCAACGGCAACAAATCAATCCCGGTTTGCGTCTCGTGTCCTCGCTTCCAAAGTGCGGAGGCCAAGCGTTTGACTCTCCGAAAATGTTCCGAATAGGTCTGGGTATGGTAGCCTGGGGCGCCATGGAAGCAGCTGTCAGGGCAAACGTCAAAAGATATGGTAAAAGTAGGGATCATGATTCATGAGCCTTGATACGATATGAAACGATGTTAAGAGAAGCCCGGGCACCATTCTTGATCTTGGTGATGATCAAGTTGTCTGGCTGGAGTCGGCTACCTCTGCGCTGATTGTCCCGAAATCAAGACATGCAAATGCATTCAAGTAAGACTTAGAGACTTAGAGGTTCCAGTCAAATTTGAACTGAAAAACATGCAGTGGGATGCAGTAGGCACATATCAACTACTTCGTTCTTGTTTGTATCAATCTGCCCTCTACTGGTTTGTATATTATCTATGTCATAAGTCATTCATAATCATGTCTTTTTGGTCCCTCTCCCTGTTTGTCTGCTGGTCCCATACAGTCATGCAGTCTAGATTCCACGATCGAGCAGTGGACCTGTTGGGCTGTTTTCAAGAAAAAAGCGCATGTCACTAGCACAACGTCAGCATTGTTTATTTTGCTGCGTGTTTCATGCAAAACCTGGTGCCACTTGCACCTCAACCCACTTAAATGTGGCTCACAATCAATGTTTTAACCGTTTTAACCTTTTGTCCCAACACATGTAGAGGGCCCCCCCACCCAGCACGAGGGGCTCGAAGTCACGCTTGTTTACACTGAGTTGCGCCATGGCAAGACCAGCTTCTGTGCTTGGAAAATATGCTTCCAAAATGCGTCGAACACTTTGCCCAACAAGTTGGCCATGTTGTTTGGCGCCATCTTTCAGACTGCCCACCCAAAAAAACAATCCAGTCCTTCGTCGTGGTAAACCTCGTCAAAGCTCAGCTTAAAAGGCCCAAACGGCTGCAGCGTTGATTGGATCAAACATTTCTATCATTTCTGTTGGCCACCTTCGTGACAATAGGCTGTGCGACATGTGCATCATGTGCCATTCCAAAAATTCAACTGGACTATATATATATATATATTACATACATAAATGACCAATCTGACTTGACAATTCTCGCAATCAATATCGCAGTGAAGCACGAGCTTGAGTCATGATCACAAATCGTTTCATAAATTCTGGAGGACATTGAGGAAACGAATGCTGCTGAAGATGGCATCAGGAATCCCACTATCCCCAACTACGGCCATCCACACATTGACCCACCATCCACTGATTGGAGAAAGGCCTCTGTCTCATCGCAGGTGTTGCGCGCCAAAGAATGCCCAGCTTGTGGAACTAGACTTCTGGAGCCCTCACATGATGCAACAGCAACATCAAATTAAATTGTAATGGATCACTATAAATAAAGCGTATCTAAAGCCATTTCAAACCTGACCATCTCAGCATTTCTCAATTTGTTGTAATTTGCAATTCTCCAATTATGGAACTGCGAACAGACCAAGACACTTCATGACCAAAAATATGGAGCTTTGGGAAGACATGAGCAATCTCATCGATCTTGAAATGCTTGGAGCCAGGAATTTCGAATCCTTCCTCAGCAAAAAGCGACGCATCAACGAATCTATGCAGTGTAGATATGATTCAGCAAGCTGGATCAAAACAATCAGGCGTCTCCCAGCCTGGCACAATCTCAACCTGAAGGTGTTTGAGGTTGCTATACTTCCCATTGTAGGGTTTGGAAGGGAATTGCATTGACAGTCTCAGCGTCCAAGGTTGACCACGGAAATGCTAAGAAGGCTTGAAAACCTTTCTCGCTGTCGAGACCTTTGCATTTTGCCAAACCCAGTCGAATCAAGTTGTGCTCTGCCAGGGTAGAAATACCTAAGTCAACACGTCAGGAAGGTTTAGGTTGCTCATATTGCACTGCATACCAAACATACTCAAAATGTGCCATTAAATGTGCCATTGA
This sequence comes from Breviolum minutum Mf 1.05b.01, assembly GCA_000507305.1. Lineage (NCBI taxonomy): Eukaryota > Dinophyceae > Suessiales > Symbiodiniaceae > Breviolum > Breviolum minutum. Next base: position 25,900 of record DF239670.1, read on the forward strand.
GAATCCAGAAGCTAAATTCTGACATGTGAAACATATTAGATATTTGTTGACTCTTCGGCCCCTCAAGCTGCACAAGGCCAGGCTTTTAGTAATGAAATACCAAGCGGCTGCAGGGTCCAAGTTTCATATGTCCACTAAGCACCAAATCGACCAAAAGCGGCAACGATGACAAAAGCATTTGCACATGCCTCGAGTTGCAGTTGCATCCGAGTCTGTTTTTTTTGATTGCAATAAACCCAGCAGCACAGCAACATGCTTTGACCTCTTGTGTCCATGTAACATTGCTAGTCAAACCATGCAATCCGGTGGCTCATCCAGCAAAACGAAGGCTTCGACGAAAGGATTGCTCACGTCCTTTCCAGAAAACAACAAAAACAAATTACAAACAGATTACTATGGACCATGCCCACCCTGCCTGTGCTGAGGTGGTCAAGGATAGAACCTGCTTCCAAAAAATACGGGAATCAGCTGGACAAGCCATTTTCAACGAACATGATGAAGCTCATGCAGTTTTGTGCGTTTAGCGCCACAAAGCAAAACCTAGAAAAATTGGTTGCAACGCCATCAATATGACTCTTCAAATACAAAATCGAGTCGATCGTCTTTCTGACAAGTGCTCAAAATACAGTGCTCCATGTGGGTCAATTGAAGCACCTGTACCATATGCTGTTTGTGATTTGCTAGGCTAGAATCTAATCTTGCTTTCTGTGAACGGAGCAAGTGGCTACAGTTAAAGCTGTTGCTAGAATCGCATCCAGAACATCCTGTGATATCGTGGATTCGTGTGGCATCCTCAGCTCCAATGTCTAGCCGCCTAGCCTGTAGAGACGTTGGCAAAGCTCTCAGCGCCAAGCGTGGCCGAGAAGTACACAGGTGCAGTCTTGAGAGGTCTTGCCAAGAGCTTGGAAGTGAATGTCAAGCAACCAATCGAATTTGCAGGTTAAAGCGTCCACTCAGCTACTCAATTTTCATGAAGCATGTGTCACTCCGCATTTTAATCTGATTTCCATCTACCAGATGTATATAAATGAGTGTACATATTCATATGCCACATTGTATTCCTTTGTCTTTATTATATTTACTCGTTGGTGTAATTCTTCACCCCGGACTGGGTAGGACATTTTCACCCCAAACGGTGCCTTCAAGGGTTGGCCAGGAAGTGGCTTCCACCGGATCCAAGCAAAGCTCATGCAAACGGAAGGGATCCGGCCATGTTTCCGGCAATGAAATCTGGGTGTTTTTCCTTAGTTTCTGCTGTTAGCTTTTGCAACATCTTCATCATTTCATCAATTCTGCGGTCTGCGGATTTTGTTTTCCTTCCGTGCATTTTTGGTCATTGAAGAAATTTGCCAGGTTTCAAACCCCAAATGCCCAACGTTGACAGTGAAGGAAGCTTGGCCAAATCCTTGGCGCTTCAACGATCACGGAGTTTAAACCTCTCATATGACGTGCAACATTTTGCAGATGTGAGCTGAAAGCTTCAGGTGCAAAGGATAGCGGCTTCAAGGGGAGCATCCGCACAACTCCATCCTCTCTTGAGCTCAGTCATCCTACAAATATATGTGTACATAAAGCTAGCTCAATCATGCTCGCAATGCATCGGAAACCAGGAATCATCCTTTGAATCCCTTTGAGGTTGCTATACTTCACCAATCTTCACCACAAGTCCCAAAGATATCTGCTTTCATTCGTTTTCTTCCAAAAATAATCCAATTTTACACACTGGAAAAATTTGGCATTGACCTGGTTGATGTTGCCTCACGATTGCTCATCAATAAACACACACTCACACAAACACAAACATTTTCCAAGTTTCTGAGAAGGCGCTTGCATCTAAACAACATTGCAGAAGCTCAAGGCGATGCATCTCTGGAAAAAACCTGAAGCCATAGGAGTCATAACCATGAATGGGACCCCTTGTTGCAAGCATCAATGCATAAATATCTACATCTCACTTCCTCCCATCAAAATCTCTGGTGATGTTTCGAGCGATACACCTGTAGTGGCTGGTGATTGCCATGATCTCCTGCAAATGAGTTTTCAATCTGTTTTCACAGGTCAGGTCACCCCTGCCTATGCCAATTCATGCTAATCCTAGAAACTTTTGTATATTTTTGATGATCTTTCATGCCAATTTGCGCTCCTGTTACTCAGGTCGAAGATACCACAATCCTATCCGAAACCTGTTCCAGTAAACATTGTCAAATTTTACCCGCACGGCCGACTTCCAGTTCCAGCCTGTCCTGGGACTTGAAAGAATGCAGAATCAAATGCTGCAACTTTGTGAAGCTATGCGTGAAGCACCTTGTGTCAGAATGCACTGAACGCACATCTCTCAATGCTTCAAAATCAACACACGTCTGAGTCATATATGTATATATATATATATATATGTATACATACATAAGTAAATATCTAGAATTATACATACACATTTTATCACATTTTCATATTATGATGATCTATGAATATCTATGGTTCCGGTGTGTCTCCTGGGTTTCTAGGCAACTCTCTCGGAGTTGGTATGGGATGCACCGACTCACAAACTTGCCTCGTGAGGTCGTTGACTTTCAGGAGGCTCTCTCCAGCTTGCTTCCAGAATGGTGCCACTGCAGTATTGCCTCAAATCTGTCCAGCTGACTCAGCTGACCCTAGAAACTCCAAGAAAAAAACCTGGCAGGAACATTTAGAAAAAGCACCCAGCTGCCAAACAATACCACTAGTTGACAAATAAAAGCAATGGAATATCTCCTGCCATGGCACGCAATGCCATTTCTTCTACCTCATCTCCGTTGTTTTGCACAAAACTCATGAGACGTTGGCAAAGCTTCTCGGAGCTATCGCTGCTGTGTCCTTCCTGGCCCCACCGTGGTTTCAATCAAATGATCGCATGAGCACATCTCTGTAGGGTTAGCGGTAGTCATAACCTGAGATCTTGAGTATTGCGTAACTTTTCTTCAGATCTCTTCAAAAAATGCATTGATGTGATCTTGCCTTAAAATGCAACATCACCATGTTTGACTGCCAACCTGGGATACTGAAAAAATCTAAAATTAAAAGAAACATGGTTGTCTGCAGAAACTCATTCCATCGATCGGTCCCCATTCCAAAGCGATTTTTGGACTCCTCCACGAAAACCGCCCTGCGCCCAAAGTTCTTCACCGACTTCCCAGCGGAGCGCAAGCAACGAGACCCACGCATAGCCTGGACACTGTCGCTACCTTGGTGTGGGCGGCGTGTGCAGGGCATGGACTGTGCAATCGGAGGAGCAACCGAAAAGCTACAATCAAATGCAAGTCACGACCCAGGTTCTCAAATACATTCACCTGAGTCAAAGCAAATGGTGCATGCAACTATATGTTCCAAGCCTCTGCAGGCATAAGGCGATTGTGTTGGAGAATGCAGACACGCACACACACACACACACAAACAACAACAAATACTACAGTATTACATTTGTATATATATATATATACATGATATGTATCACATAGCAAATCTCTTGCTACAGTATGACAAGTTAGTGGAACACCTCGCTTCTGCCGAGTCACGAGCACGGAATCAGTAAGGATGCAAGTCCGATCTTGGAAGTCTGCTGGTGTTGGATTGACTTCTTCAAACTCTGGCACTCGACCTTTCCGATCCATCATATTCGTCATATGTTGGTCATATTCTCATCATGCCAAACTCTCCAAGACATCACGAAGCAGCACGCCCCACGTGAAACAAATAGAAGCCGAAAGTACCCTCACCTTGTGGAATATTTGCCTTTCGCGGTGGAGGCTCAAAGCATTGCTTCTCTGGGGTGCAGGCCTAGGGTGACGCAGTGAACTGATGTTGACACGCTGAAAATAGACATCAAACTAGGATCAACGTGAAGAAATAATCGGATAGTTGTATCCAATTCAATCTTTTGCAATCCCTTGGCACAGCAATATGTTGCAGGGCGTTTTGCTTTGCAACATTTTGCAAACGATTATGTCTGAAAAAAACACAGTATCATGCTGCGGGTGTTAAAATGTGCTTCAGCGTTTTGATTCCACCTTCTGTGACAGCGCGTGATCAAACTTTGGCTCATCCAATCTACATAGTAGTCTATTATTCCAATGAAACGTAGCAAAATACAAAACATATGGAAAACATACATAATCACTTGAGGAGAATAAAGACACCAAAATAGAAAGGTGCAGGTGGTAGTGTTGCAACATGCAGGAGGGAGTTTTTTTGGACCTCGCAGAACCAAGGGGCCGCATGGAAGAATTGAAGCATGCCTTCGTGAGCCTGGGCTTCCGGTTTTGTGGACATCTATGTTTGGAACACTATGGTTTTCGCAATGTTTTGCATCTGCCCCATGAAGTGCCTTGAGACTTTCGGTCAATTATATGAAAAGCGCAAACATGAAGCAATAATGGAATGCTGGCCGGCATGTCTGAAACTTATCTGCCGCATGGGCGACGAAACGATGTGGGGGTTTGAGATGATTTAAGTCTGACAAGTTGAAGTTAGTAACACCTGGGGAGCACCCACACCCAAAGCAATGCTCAGTGCATTCAGGGTGCCATTTCACGAACGATGCTCCTCACGGCATCTGCTGTGAATTCCTGGCACGCAGCATTTATGAGTGAGGTATCATCACAGTCCATTCCTGCTCCATGGTTGGTTGAAGTGCTTTTAAGTGGCTTACCTGGCCTATCAATCTGAAACGGACAAGGAAACTCGAAAATGCTATGTCTGCTTAGGATGGTGACAAGAGTAATCCAGCCATGTCATATACAAAAGCTGAACCTCAGCAGCTGCGTTGCCATCAAAATGGGCCCTGAAGGATTTAGCAGCATGTTCACCTAAAAGTCTTGAGAGCTTGTACGCGAAAATAAGTGTGCAATCAAACGGAATGGACAGTGCCAACGGATCAACAATGCTTGAAGGGCACAGACGCCCCGGTGTGGCAGGTAAATCACCAAGAAGAATGATGAAGAAGGCTGGATTCCATAAAATTCTGGAACAGTACCCACACCTCTTGATTGCGCCAGGATACAATCATAGGCCGCATCCACCAAACACATCCTTGTTTCATGGAGGTGTCACACATGGTGAGACTTTGCATCGCTCCTTTCGCTGTTTCTCCAATGTTTCTCCAAGCATCACCAGCAATTCCAGGACTGGCTCGGGCAAATCCCCAAGGCGTGGTACAGTCATGGCGACCCTATACTGGGGAATGACCGGCTCCTGTAGCATACATGAGTAGCTAATGAAGGGTAACACAGTAATACCTTTCTCGCTTATAATACTTACAGTATATAATTGTACGTACATCATATCACAGATTTTTTGGTGTACACTGTATCTGTAACATGCAATATATACAGATTTTGATTACTACGAAAAGATATCCTAAGAAAGTTGCAAGCTGCACAAATTGAAGAGGATTTAACTGGAGCAGCCACGATGCACTTTGGCAAACCCAGGCTAAAAAGACATCTTCTCGAGCCAAAAAGAGCACGCCTTTTCGGCTCAACCTGGTGACAGGTAGCATCAGTCGCAGTGATCTGCTAGTTGGTGGTTGAACCACCCTTTGACAAATATGAGTCAAAATGGGAATCTTCCCCAAATAGGGATGAACATAAATAACATTCGAAACCACACCTAGATTTTTTCTGTGCTCCTGGAGTAAAGTGTCAGAAATTTGACAGAGAAAATTTGCTAATGTCCAGTCCCTCATTGCCAAGAATGGCCACCGCCAAATGAACGCCACGAAAGAAAGGACCACATCAAGACACATTGGCAAAGTGGAGACTCTGCTCAAGCACATAAAAACTTTTTCTGAGGGACAAGCCGCGAACGACAGTGAAGGGATCAAGTAAGGAAGATGCCTGCCAATACATAGAATCACACAGAGTTTCAATAGCTTCCGCATATCCTTTGCTTGGTACAACGGAGCACTTTGAAACCACCGATTGGACAACTTCCTTTCAAAACAAAAGTCTATCTACTTGCACCACCTGCGTTAGACACTGGTTCTGAGTTGATCTCTGTGGGGCCTCTGACAAGCTGGTGATGCTGGGGTCCTGCATGAGCTGCGGTGAATCATGTCATTATATGTCTGGTTGAAATCACAAATGACATGGCAGCATGCCCAAAGCCACTAGCAAAGTACCTCTCTGACACCTTTTTTTTCATTTAGCAAAGATGCAGGTCGTGTCATGGAAATCCCTTGGGTGGACCAGCTATCTGTAAACTTTTGCAATGACCTCCAGTGACCCAAGGAGCTTCCACTTACACAAGCTCTGACATCTTGACTTGCACCAATTTGCGGCGCGATGAGGAAGGCAACAGGTTTGGTGCCCAGTGGCTCAGTACTGTGATATGCCTATCAATGTGCTGCACATCATCAACGCTTTTGTCACCAATAGCTGCACTGAAAAATAAGGACGACTACCATCAAAGGCTTTTCAATGAGCCAAAGGTTGCCAAAGCACTGGCCCTATCACGCAGGGAAAACACACGCACAATAATCACCATGAGAATCAACTATCTAGGGTGCGTCTCTGCAACACCCCTGGGCTGCTCACCTTTGGTCAGAGTCTGGAAGGCTCGTTTATCATTGGATGGAGATTTATTTATTGATAACAGTAAACGCAAATGATGCTAGAAACATTGAAAAAAGCTGACAGATAAACATGAAATACAGGAATCATTTTATATATATATATACACATATGATCAACGAATGAAATGATACACACATCACAAAAAATCTGATCCAAATCGGCAAGTGCCCAGCTCGGAAGCAAGTCACATCCACAGACCTCGAAGCACATGGTGGTCTGAGCTTCGTCGCTCCGCATTAACGGGGTTCGTGGCTGCCTAAAGCAGGCCAACTTGAAGGATTATCGTGGATTATCCAAGTCTCCTGGATCTATGGCACACAAAACAAGGCAAACAAATGTTGTTTCTATGGAGTTCATGGAAATTCTTCTGATCTTGCTGTGCCGAAAATTTGATCTCTGTTGGAGGAATGGAGTTTGCCGAGAACCAGGGACTGGAGCATGAGCCCCATGGAAGCTCGAATTGCCTCCATGGCTCTGTTCATAAGATCCGTTTCGCGTGTGTACATTTCTAGAGATCTCTGGTGCAACAACGCAGTAGGACAGTGACATTGGAATTGTCGAGAAGTCGACAAAAAGGGGGAATTCACATCCTTTTTTCATGTACGCCTGATGTTTGCAGTTGTCTAACTGGTATCCATCTCAGGTTTAACTTCAGGATATAAGATGATATAAGTTTCAAGCCGATCACCGACCGGGCAATCAGTCTTGTTCGGTCAAAGAGTGACAAATGGTCTCCGGCGACCGTGTGCTCGGCCGTTTTGCGCCATCCAAATACCATTCACTGGTGGTCTTCGAAAAGTCACCCTCGGGAGTTGGATTCTCTTCATACCAATCCTTAGTGCTGCAGTGCAACTCCCAAGCGGTGTTTTTTTTTTCTCGTTCAAACCTGAAGTTGATAGAGTTTCTCTTGTCACTCTATGTCTCCCAAACAATTTTCCTGAAGCAAATCATTGATATAATTGATACATGGCTACCGGACCACCAACACATTGAAGTGATCAAGATAAATTACATGTAGGGACCCCACGTGCCCACTGTTTCTAATTTAGCTCTTGTCCTTGGTGTCCCACCATAATTGTTGAAATTATTTCATCATATTTCATTTTCACGCAAAGTTTACTGCCTTTCCGAACTACAGCATAGAAATCGAACCACGAAACATGTGCATCCAAATCAGAGATGGACTTCTACTTCGAAGATACCTGCCTTTCTAAACAGCTCCTTCATAATCCTGGTCACAACTGCAAAAATTGGAAACATCAATATGTCTGGATCAGTGCTTTCCTTTTTTTAAGTCAGAGTGACTTCCAATCCAACAAAAGACACTTCCGGAATGTTTTGTGGCACACCAGCATACTCCCTTTCCACTTTGTGTTCACATCATACTCTGCGAAAGCTTATCAGCAGTGGTCCCATGAGAACTATGACAACGGCCACCTCAGGTTCCTACCTTATCATCAAACAAAATCATATATGAACAATATATGATATGACATACACTGACCATCTTTACATCATTTTACATCAATGTGCATTGACATCGGAAAGTGCACACATCTCTTCTCTAAAAGTGCCAAGAAACGGTCACACTCACCCTCTTCGGGGTCTTGTTCGAGATCTCCTGAAAGCCAAAAAAAAACAACCAATGAGATCAAATAAGAAAGAATACCATGGAACATCATGGGACCAAGCTGCAAACTAGGAGATGTCAGGAAATCACCATTAACAGATTGATAGTCCGTTTATACAATTGCGATTCCTTAGATATTCCTCAGTTTCCACCCCTCCAAATCCATCCGGAAAATTTCAAGCTCCTCGAAGCTAGTGTCCTGGAGCTGCGGAAATCTCTTCATGACATGGTTGACTTGGGGATTCCCATGGCTTCACCATGACATGAAATACATTTCTGGCTCCAAAATCTTCAGCCAAAAAAAACACATCCCTGAAAAAACAACCAAACCTTGGAGCTTTAGAATTAAATCCCTGGAGCATAATACAATTAATTACTTGAAGGTCTACCCATGAAATACATCAAATACCTATAAAATTTCAAACTCAATCCAAACCACCTAAAAACAGTAAACATCCCCCACCGGTATAGTCTTGCTGGAAAAAAACAGTGTCCTCCGCAGCCTCTGGTTCTTCTCGATTTTTCCTAGGAGCTGACATGGTTTTCTCAGAATAAAACACTTGCAGGCAGGCATGAGATAATGTTTTAATTTAAATAGTTCAAATACAATTCATCTTCAGATTTTTTGAGAACCAGGAAAGAAAATCACTGCCACACCATGGGGGGCACTGGTTCTCAGCGAATTTGTGAGTCCAGTGGCTAGCTTGGTATGTAGTCGAATCAAATGAGTGCCCATTTAAAGATACTAAAGTCAACGGGGGGGCCATCAAACATACCCAGCCCTATGGCAGTGGAGTATGCCGCCGACATTTATTACTGCCCAGGTTCCGGCCGATAATCTCCATCTTCCTCGGAACGTTTGAATAAAAATGGAGGCATGGTGTGAAACATCAACATTCATCAACTATCATGTCACCCCCTCAATCTTCATGAAACATATCTTACCCTCCTGCAAACTCAATAGGACATACATCTATAAATGGTCGGATTTTTCATTTCTATGTTAGTTTATGTTAGTTTACTATTACAGGGGTGTAATTTTGATTGTTAGTGCATTGGCTAAGTTTCTCCTTCAGCTCCTCCGAGATGGTGCAGGTTCGTACCGCCCGAGAGCTCACATCTGGCATCTCCCTTGGCTTCAAACTGGGTTTGGCCTGGCAGTAGCAGTGGCAAAATTGAATGGTTAATTGGATGATTGGAAGATGATTGAAAAATGAACATCATTGACCCTTTGGATCTTTCCCCCTAATCAAGTGCGCCTTTCTCGGCGGCAGTGGTGGTCCTTTGCTTTTGCCCTTACCTTTGCCCTTTCCAACCTTCCGTGCGTTGCATTGCTGTCGACTTTGGAAGAAACGCGAGAACAGAAACTTATTTAAGGACAAAACCCTACACACACAACATAACCAACCATGCAGCAAGTCTTGAAAACATCGAAGTATTCTTTTCGATACCGTCAAAATGAGATCAACCAAATTGTCGAGGCAAAAAAGGCTGGCCTTTGCTGGAGTCTCAGGTGCGTCCTGAATAGTCCTGTTTGTGGGGGGTTGTCGAAAAAAACAGTGTGCAATCAGTTCGGGGAACTGACCTGAGTAAAGGCACGAGGATCTTATCTATTTTGGACTGCTGTATTTCATCGTCACAGCCTTCTACTACTTGTAAATACGAAAAAATAAGAGAAAACCAATCTACTATACTGCGACATATACAAATCTCATCGCTTTTCGAAACAGTTGCTGCTGAAAGACTGGAATGTTGCCATGCAAATCGATGCTATCACACACGCAACACACTTACTGGCCCAAAATGGCCAAATTCTAGAGGGCTGATATTCCATGGTGTTCCAGTCTCCTCTCGGCCGCCTCAGCTTCCTGCAGGCAGTTGTTTGGACAACCAAAATCATGCGAAAACAGCAGGGAACACGCCTTTTGAGCACTGGTGCTGTAGCAAAGGCGCAAATAGGATGAAACTGCCTGGAGACATGCAGGCAGTGAAGTTTTCGTCCACTGTGTTTGCTGAAAACTCAGGCAATTCGCATGATGGTTCTTCAGCTACAGGCTACAAAATGTTCGCCAAGGGGCGAAGCTCTTATCTGACACTCGCGAATTACAACTTCAATCTTCCTCTGGAGCACCAAAAAAAAGCCACTGTGCAAAAAACTCAAGCGTGCCTGGTCCCTGTTCTTGGCATCAGCTGCCTCCAACAGTTGACCCTGCACAACAGTTGGGTCACGTGGGGCAAACCTTCTGACATTGACCTGCAAAAAACAAACGTTCATTCAAATCAATATATTCACAAGGCCCCTTCTATTGGCTTTCCATCAAGAAATTGACAAAGTCCGCCAACAACTCTTTAATTCCAACATGCACATGCCATACTTGTGTATACTTGTAAGATCTTGTAACTGCTTTCGCTTCTAGATGGTGTGTGCATGTGCGTGCTATAGACTCCATAGACATCCACAAACCACATTGATCCATTTTGAATGCCCAACTGCTGCCTCCGGGGCTTCTGCGGCTGGCTCCGCGGGCTGGGCTGGGGCTTCCGTAGTCCTATGCAACATGGAATAAAACAGTTGGATGACAGTCCAAACATGTCTCAATAGTGCAGAGACATGAAGCATCCTAGTAGCAGTCTTTCATACCTTCCATGAGTTTCAGCTTTGGACCTCAAGCTGTATCATAAGTATCAGGCTAACGGTATTTGGCAAATTCTTATCACACTCAGCATGTAACCCTCTGGTGACGAGCCATTTTCCTCATTCACATCTTGATCACGTCTGGTTCAAGAAAATACTGAACCACTCATATTATTCACATTGTGTTCATGTCTGGTTCAAGAAAATGTATGAACTTATGACAATACTGAACATGTCCCAGTCTCCTTTCAAACGGCTCGGCTTCCTGCAGAACATAGGTCGATTGGCTGTGGTGATTTGGGAAACATTTCTCACCAGAAATGGACACGTGGAATGTAAACATCGCAAACCTACACCATCGTACACCCCATATGTTCGCATTGGTTTCAGAATGTTTGATAAAATCTTGGCCGGAAAGGATTCAATGCACCGAACATATCCAAAAAAAAGTCAATATATTTCAAACAAAACAAAGTATAAAGTATATATATATAATATACATGTATAAAGACCAATCTGTTTCTCATGTGGTCTTCTTGCCTTTTGAGCACCGGCACTGTAACAAAGGCGCAAATATGATGAAACCGCCTGAAAACATGAAAGCAGCCCAGGGATGTTTCGCTTCAAAACATTTCAAAACTCCAAGCGAACATGTGTCGGTCCGTCACATATGCTTCATCATCCTGTTGGCTGTTTGCCACAAACGAAGGACAAAATAAGAAAACACAACAAAATCAACAAAACAATGAAACACTGACATAAACCTACATAATACATACGTATAACTTCATTCGTGGTCTGGGGTTGAAAAGATTGCCAGACAATCGAGTCAAGAGAAGGATCATGAAAACCCTGCCCACCCGCAAGTACATCGATGTGCATCGCGTTCAAGCGTGCCTGGTCCCTGTTCTTGGCATCAGCTGCCCCCAACAGTTGACCCTGCACAACAGTTGGGTCACGTGGGGCAAACCTTCTGACATTGACCTGCAAAAAGCAAACGTTCATTCAAATCAATATATTCACCAGGCCCCTTATATTGGGTTTCCATCAAGAAATTGACAAACTCCACCAACAACTCTTTATAACCCTTTAATTCCAACATGCACATGCCATACTTGTGTATACTTGTAACATCTTCTAACTGCTTTCGCTTCTAGATGGTGTGTGCTATAGATTCCAAATAGACATCCACAAACCACATTGATCCATTTTGAATGTCCAACTGCTGCCTCTGGGGCTTCTGTGGCTGGCTCCGCGGGCTGGGCTGGGGCTTCTGTAGTCCTATGCAACATGGAATAAAAAAGTTGGATGAAAGTCCAAACATGTCTCAATAGTGCAAAGACATTAAGCATCCTAGTATCAGTCTCTCATACCTTCCATGAGTTTCAGTTTTGGACTTTACACTGCATCAGGCAAACCATATTGGCAAATTCTTCTCACACTCAGCGTGTACAGTAATCCTCTAGTGACTCTAGTGACAAACCACTCATATTATTCACATTGTGTTCATGTCTGGTTCAAGAAAATGTATGAACTTATGACGATGCTGAACATGTCCCAGTCTCCTTTGAGGTGGCTCGGCTTCCTGCAGAACATAGGTCGATTGGCTGTGGTGATTTGGGAAACATTTCTCACCAGAAATCGACACGTGGAATGTAAACACCACTTCTGTTCGCATTGGTTTCAGAATGTTTGATAAACGCTTGGCCGGAAAGGATTCAATGCACCGAACATCTCCAAGAAAAATCAATATATTTCAAACAAAACAGTGCATATATATATATAAAGACAAATCTGTTTCTCATGCGGTCTTCTTGCCTTTTGAGCACCGGCACTGTAACAAAGGCGCAAATATGATGAAACCGCCTGAAAACATGAAAGCAGCCCGGGGATGTTTCGCTTCAAAACATTTCAAAACTCCAAGCGAACATGTGTCGGTCCGTCACATATGCTTCACCATCATGTTGGCTGTTTGCCACAAACGAAGGACAAAATAAGAAAACACAACAAAATCAACAAAACAATAAAACACTACATTAACCTTCATTATTTCTTCATAATGCATACGTCTATTTTTTTTTGCCAGCGAGTCTGGGGTATGAAGAACTAGACCAAGCCGCTGTTGATCTCTGCATTGACATTTCAGCATGATGATGTACTTCATCTAAGACGGGGATGCTGGTCATCCCGCCAGCAACTCAAGCAATTCATGCCTGACTTCTGAGAGCGTTTCCGGTTTCAAGAAGGCACGGGATAAATGTCTCCTGAAAGCAACAAGACGCGCAAGATCATCTGCCAGGACAAGGTCTGCCATTTCTGTTACTTTGTAGAAGCAGGGGCTGAGCAATGCTTCATCAGAAGTCACAATCCTGACGAACTCTGCCAAGAAATGCCTGTCGATGCATTGACAGGCAGGCGCAAGCTGGCTAAGCCCATTCAATATCGGGCGAACAATTTTTTGCTCCTTGGCAACGCCCGCAATGTCCAGCATGCGACGGGCGATGCGCATTCGCAATTCAGGCCACGGATATAGTCTATGCAGAAACGTTGCCGTCCACCAGAAAATATTTGCCGTTGGTTCACCAAGTTGGTAGTCAAGGACTTCAAGACAAACATCAATAAAATGATGTACCAAGTCAGGTTGATACAAGAGCCACCGGTGAAGGTTGTATATCCAGAGATCAAAACCTCGGCAACCTTCAGATGTTCGTAGCATTCGGCTTCGCCTTTCCCTAATCCCAAGCTTTGCATTTGCTGTTTCTGAGCCCTTGTGAAAGTACTCCACAACTGGATGCATCTGCTTTTCAGAGGACAATGTTGGCAGAGAGTCGATGTCCACCAGCTTGAACAAATGGAATACCCAAGCCTTCGGACTTGCAAAGAAGCGAGAAACCGCTCGGACATCGAACAGAACCACTTCATCCACTGGGAGAAAGTCTAAAAGCAGTGGGAACAACTCTGTTGGCAGGAATTCTGATCCATTCTCAGCACTGGCATCTTGCAGTGTGATCAATTGAAGGAACCGGTTTGATTCTGTCGCCTCTGTTTGGGAAGCGACAGCACCAGAATGTGTATCCATGTCGGAAGCTGGAGAGGACGCCTTGTTTAGCGACTCAACGTCACCAGATCTCCCATCAGAGGCTGCCGTGCAAATCAACGTTTCTGGTCGCTCCTCAGCTGTCTTCCAAGCTGCTGCATCTACATTGGCACGCTGTTCTGTGGACTGGCATTGAATTTTCGTGTTCGAAGTCTGACGCTCAGACTCGTTTGCAAGTTGGCTCGCTTCTCTTTCCGGCTCTGCAATTTCCAGCTCGTTCTGCCTGGACGATGAGCAAGCTTTGAGTTGTCGTGGTTTCTCAGTCTTCAGTTGATAGATGCACTGTCCCCGCTTCGTCCTCTTTCGCTGAAAGAAGAGCGATGTTGGCTTCCGCCTGCCACGTTTTCCCATAGACGCATTGCGCATTGTGGCTGAAGCATCTGAAAGGCGTTCTTTCTTCTTGATAGAATCTGCTCTGTCCTTGGCCTTCAAATTGTTGCTGTCTCGAGGTGTCATGGGCAAATACGTGGGAGGAAGGAATTGGCCACTGTCTGTAACATGGACTTCCACATCACATTCTGGAATTCCAAAGCTCTTCCACCGGCTCACAATCTCCTCCAAGACATCCTGCTGACTTTTCAGCGATGTCCGATGCAAGTTGTTGGCATTTTCCAACTCTGCGGTGAGCATCTTACATCTTCTTCGCTGCTCTTGCGATTCTTTCTCAAGCTGAGAAACCTTCAAACTGTGCAAATACAAACATGGCAATAAGAACTCCAGAAATGCCGAATATGCACGTTGCTCACGTTGCTCGTGAAACCAGCGCCAGTTTCTCTGCAACGGTTGTATCATGGCGTGCTGGCCACGGGCAACCTCGACATCTGCAGATTGTGAGTCCTCCTCCTCCTTCTTTTTCTTGTCCTTCTCTTCCTCCGCCTGCTCCTTCTCCAGCTCCTCCTTGGTCTTTCGGCGGATCTTGGAGTTTACTAACTTTCTGCCCTTCCGGACTGCCTCCATTTTCGGCTCCTCTTCAAGAGTTCCATTCTCCGCTGTCCTCGACAAAGCGCCAGCCGCTTGCTCGCGTGGCTGTTCCGGGTCCTTGGGCAAGACATCGTCTGAGGTGGATGCACTTGAGCCTTCCAAAGGCATCCCAGAGCCATTGGAACCAATCTGCTCCTCCCCATGAGGTCTCTCTTTTGCAGTCTCGTTGACCTCACCCTTTCTCTGCGCTCTTTCTGCGCTTTGGAACTCGGCCAATTGCAAGTCTTTGTTGCGCACGGCCAACTCCAACTGCTCAGATCTACGACGCTCTGCAGCGAGCTGCTGCTGTAGTTTCGCAATCTGTGCTTGGGCCAGGCTCTCTCCTTTGTCTCCAACTCACTTCGCTCTCGAGCCATGCATGCTTTGCGTGTTTGTTGAGCGTGTTGTACCCGATGGCAAGCGATTGAATATGCACAGAGTAACAACCACTCCAATGCAGAATAGCGGAGCAGCACAGACCATTCCTGATAACAGCACATGCCTGTCTGCGACTCTCTGTCTTTGAGTGGCAAAGAGTCCATGTCCAACTTTTCAGTTGCCCGAGCCTGCGGTTGGCAGCTTTGCTCAGCGCACATCCTTGCAAGTTCAGCAAGAAGACGTTGCTCAGAAGCTTGGCGAAGATATGCACAATAGAGAAACTCCTCCAACATTTCGCTTAGCTGGAGGATCTTTGACTCCAGCTTTCCAGCTCTGGTGCTTCGCTCAAAAGAGTTTTGCTGAAACTTTTTCACTTTTTGAAGCTCGATCAGATTCCCATCAAGGCACGCCACCAGAGAAAATGCAGAAATGAAGCACGACAAGTGCAGAAGAAGTTCTCCCGCATCGGTGTGTCGCCGTTGCCCGTGTATGATGCTCTGCTGGCTCATCGTTAAGTTGCACAGATTGAGACCATGCACTGCACTTGTTGGTGTTGGGCCCATTGACACATCCTTGTCTGACTCCAGCTTTTTTCCATTTCCATTCTCCGAGGAGCTGCCACTTGTCGAACTCCCATCTGCAAGCTGCTCCGAGGAGCTGCGAATTCTCGGACTCCCCCCATCCGTACTGGAGACCTGATCGCTTTTGAAATCTGATGAAGCAGTACTCGGTGCCTCGAAAGCTGGTGTCTCAGCTTTCGCCTTCTTCAGTGAAGAAGGCGAAAGCTGAGACATTTCGAGGCACCGAGTACTGCTTCATCAGATTTAACTTCTTCACCTTCCGCCAAACCATCCTTCGCCCATTGCGCCAGACCTCAAATGTCTCAGCTGGTGTCTCAGCTTTCACCTTGTCTGACTCCAGCTTTTTTCCATTTCCATTCTCCGAGGAGCTGCCACTTGTCGAACTCCCATCCGCATTTGTTGACACATCCTTGTCTGGCTCGTTCTTTTCTTCATTTCCCTTCTCCGAGGAGCTGCCACTTGTCGAACTCCCATCCGTACTGGAGACCTGATCGCTTTTGAAATCTCATGAAGCAGTACTCGGTGCCTCGAAAGCTGGTGTCTCAGCTTTCGCCTCAAACGTCATCTCCAGAAATTTCTGGTATTGTTGCCATCGTCCCCGTCGACCGCCGTGGTGTCCAGAGCTTACAAAGCCTTTGCGGATCCACGGCATGTTGGATCGACCAGAAGCGACTAGCGCCAAGCAGAATGTTTCATGTAGCCACTTTGCCAACCGAGCGAAAAGGGACAAACGTCGCTAAACACACACTTTGACAAAAACAGCATACGTATAACATCCTATAACTTCATTCGTGGTCTGTGGTTGAAAAATGTTGAAAAGATAGCCGCACTGTGCTTTCAATGAGAAGGAGGCAATCGAGTCAAGACAAGGATCATAAAAACGCTGCCCACTCACAAGTACATCGATGTGCATCACGCTCCAGCGCGCCTGGTCTTTGTTCTTGGCATCAGCTGCCTCCAACAGTTGACCCTGCACAACAGTTGCACGTGGGGCAAACCTTCTGACATTGACCTGCGAAAAAGAAACGTTCATTCAAATCAATATTTTCATCAGGCCCCTTCTATTGGGTTTCCATCAAGAAATTGACAAACTCCACCAACAACTCTTTATAACCCTTTAATTCCAACATGCACATGCCATACTTGTGTATACTTGTAAGATCTTGCAACTGCTTTCGCTTCTAGATGGTGTGTGCATGTGTGTGCTATAGACTCCATAGACATCCATAGACCACATTGATCCATTTTGAATGTCCAAGTGCTGCCTCTGGGGCTTCTGCGGCTGGCTCTGCGGGTTGGGCTGGGGCTTCTGTAGTCCTATGCAACATGGAATAAAAAGTTGGATGAAAGTCCAAACATGTCTCAATATTGCATTGCTGGGTGGAGACAGTAAGCATCCTAGTATCAGTCTCTCATACGGACTCATACCTTCCATGAGTTTCAGCTTTGGACTTTACATTGCGTCAGGCAAACCATTTTGGCAAATTCTTGTCACACTCAGCATGTAATCCTCTAGTGACTCTAGTGACGAACCACTCATATTATTCACATTTTGTTCATGTCTGGTTCAAGAAAATGTCTGAACTTATGACAAGACTGAACATGTCCCAGTCTCCTTTGAGGCGACTCGGTTTCCTGCAGAACATAGGTCGATTGGCTGTGGTGATTTGGGAAGCTTTTCTCCCACATATGTTCGCATTGGTTTCAGAAGCTTTGAGTTCTCAAAACGCTTGGCCGGAAAGGATTCAATGCATCGAACAAATGGAAAAAACAATATACAGTATATAAATATTTACAAATATATAAACATGTAGAACGTATGTATATATATGTCAGCAAGTCACGAGAAAAGTCCTACGGAACTAACACTCAGACAGCACCCAAGCAGCAGAAGCAGCAGTACTTTTTCCTTCTGTGTTTGGGTGCCAGTTTGTGCAACTCTGGCCTGTTGGCAGGTGTCAAATGAGACCAGAAGTGTTCTGGGTCAATCCAAAATGGTCCCTGTCAGGTGGACCAAATATCCAGCCGTACCAACAGGGCTAGCAGTTGGAACAAACCCACCAAATCCGGTACTAGCACTTCCTCCTCTTCTTCAGCTTCGGAGCAGGAGCGGCAGGCTCGACTGGCTCCGGTCCAGGAAGATCACCTTGTGCATCAAGATGTTGTAGTATCCAAGGGAAGATCTTGAACTCCGAGAGTAGTGGTGCAACCATAAGTTCCAACGAAGAGTCAAACCCTTCAAAAGAAGGGTGAGTGAGATCATCTGCCCATTGGTTGAAGTCTCTCTTCACATGGGATGGCATCAAACTGCAACTTGTAGCCGTGAGTTGAAACATGATTTCCATGAGCAAGCCAGCGGTAGGCATCTTTCTCGTGTAATCATTCAGCAGTCCATAGATATTGCCCTGGTTATCACTAGCCAGGGGCAAAAGCACCGGTCCCCTGAGGGACGAACTCTTCTTGCAGAGGTACATCGTGAGAAAGAGTGTGCCCAACATTTCCAGAGCCGCAATGCGACGCTTGGGCTTGCGATCTTTGAAGGCCCAAGGGTGTTGGTCTTCCTTGACCTGGTAATGAAACCACCAAACCTGATGCTTTTCTGGGTTTGGGTGGTTGCTGATCCAACCTCCAACGTATGCCTCTCCACTGTCTGAGGCACTTGCATCACTTGCCCCCCACCAGGAGCTCTGAGGAGCGTAAGGGGTTGGATGATGGTAGTCGTTCTCAAAGAGGCAATGGAGTAGATGTGCAAATCCACGGAGAAGCTTGTTGGGTCTGCCTGAAGACTTTACAGCTGATTTCCATTGCCAAAAGGCTTGAAGGAATGGCTTGGTGAGTGGACAGCAGTTAGTGGCCCACTGCAAGCGACCCAGGGCACTGTCCAATTCTTGTTTCGTGAAGGTCTGGTTGTCAATCATTTTATCCAACACTGCCATAACCAACTCATGTTTGGTAGGTGCCATCCGCACCAACTGGAGGTCTGGGGTCATAATGAACCCCAACCAGGTGTTGGAGAGGCCAATAGCTGTCTTCTTCCAACTCAAGGGGCAGCCGAAAGCCACCAGAAACAGAAGGATGGCACTTGTGAGTGGTCCTGCAAGTGATTTGCGGAGGAGCCAGCAAAAGTCATCCACAAAGACAAAGCCCCAGTCCACCATGGGATAGACATGATATAAGAGACGAAGCAGAGCCGAGGCAAGACGCCCCCAATAAAGTTGTGCACTGGCCATGCCATAGGTTCCTACCTTGTTTATCCACCACTCGTCCCCTAACTTTGCCACTTGGTACCGCCACTCTGGTGACAGTATCTTCACTCTTCTATGAGCCTTCGTAACGTCTGCCTTCAAGAGCATCCACTGGTCATCCTGTTTGGGCCAATCCCAATGTGCGTAGGGGAGTTTCTTGTGGCCAGGTTCTTTCTGTGACGCCTGCAGCCAGTGAATGCCGTGGAGGCAGTCCATGACTGTGGGGGCTGTAGTGCGTTCGTCGGTATTGGCCTGGATGTGGGCATTTGCACCTCCCCAAGATCCATCATAGATGGTACGAATCTTGTCTCCTTCATCAATAGCTGCCATAGGGCCTGGGCATAATTCTGGTATGCCACATCCACAGATGGATGCCGCTTCCTGGGCAGTAAGGGGACCAAGGACCATGTCCATATCCCGTTCCTCCAAAAATGTCTTCCGAATATCCTCTGCATGGATCTCCGCTGATGCATAGTTTCCACGTCCTCGTGGGTCCTCCAAGGCTCCATCTAGAGGGCTCTCACCTTTTAACTCTTCCTTGGTAGGCCAGATGCCTGGACTCTTGAGGGGTGGTTCTCTCACTCCCAGTGGGACCCCATTTTTCAGGACCTCAAAGTATTGGGAATCTGGATCATTGGCCATCTCAAGGTGGTCCAGGAAAAACGGTTGTCCGTCAAGGAGTGTCCTGATGGGAGCCTGGAAGGAGCGATGTGACCTGTGTCAACAGAGCAGGTGGGAAAGGATGGTGTTTGTCCTGGCGGTGAATAGATTCAAGTACAGTGATGGGGGGCTTTCTCAAGGGTGGTGGAGACCTACCCAGACTCGGTTTTCCTCCTCCATCGCGTAGTGGGCGAACTTTGAAGCCAAGGCGCACCATCACTGTTGGATCCAACAAGGCCTGTAACCTGGACACTGGTGTGGTGGATGGACGATCCACCACCTCAGGGACCGGAACCTCCCCTGTTGGTTGTAGGCTATGAGCTCTGACCTCCAGGGGAGGTCCTGATCCCTCCATGGCAATGTGTTGGATAATGGCTGTGCTGAGACCTTGCATCATCTCCGGTGGATATCGACTCAAGTCTGATGAGTTCATTCCTGGTGCACGTTCGTGCTTCTCATGGGTACAATGCAGACTGGTGTAGCGGCAGGTCTGTTGCCAAAACTGTGGATTTGACCAAGTTCACACTCATCGAAGTGTATCAAGGTGAGGCCCATCGTCCTGCACCATGCCTGAACGGCTTGGGTCTGCCATATGGTCGAGCATCGATTGGCACTGGGACTGGTCGAGCACAGCTTGGGATCCTCTGGGTGTTCCAAGAAGCACCAGGGGAGTCCCGGGCCTTTGTATCTCATTTTTGAGATGTGACTTAGGAGCAGCTGTCTTCGCAAGAGCAGGCTGTCATTGTCTGTGTCGTTTGCCTCAGAGGCCTCAAGGACTGAGAAACCCCAGCAATCGGGTTCTTGTCTACCTCTGACTGGTTTGGGGAAGCCTGGTTTCGGGAACCAACGAAGTATACTCCAAGTCCGGCAATTTGGGCCACCCCCCGTCCCTTGGATATCGCCATTCCAGGCTGAGACACACAGCTGGGAATAGAGGTCTCCACTGAGAATATCCTGATCCTCTGATCGTTTGATGTCGAGGGCAATGATGTGACCCTCCAAACGGGACTGCCGGCTCAAGAGCACGGAGTCAAGACTCTGGGAGCCTGCTTTGCCAGTATATAACAATAGCTGGCCTGGTGTCTGCACCTCATATGGTGATACTGATGGGTCCCAAAGGAGCCCTTGTTTGAGCCGCTCTGGGAGAGAGGCGGTCCATGGAAAAAGTGTTTGCAGTTGTGAAGTGTCCAGAGGGGGAGCCATAGGAGACTCGCCCCCCCGGGGTTTTGGTAAGTTTTGTGGGACTTCTGGAGATTTGGTGGGTTCCGGACCCGAAGGTGCCGGCCGCACGGTTGGATTGGAAAACTGTGGTTTGGACGCTGGCACAAAGTAGTCCGCCGGGGCGCGTTTCCCCGCTCTCTGGATCATGCCGGCTATGAGCTCGGGGGTCCAGGAGGGTTCAAGCTTTCCCCTTGCTTGGACATTTGTCAGTTGAGTGGTCTCCGTTGCACGTCCATCCATTGACCCTCACTGGGCAAGCATGGGATCTGCCACAGTTCCCTTGTTTGAGATGGAAATCTCGGCAATATTGGACTTGATTGGGTGCCTGCAGCGCCATTGGGACGACCCCCTTTGGAGGCCTTGTCATTCTTGCCATTACCCTTGCCGGGGTTGGTCTTCAGGTGGTCTTGGTAGACGCCCTTAGCCTTGCCTCCTTTCTTCCCCTTGTCCTTACCCTTTCCTTTGCCTTTAGGATCTCTTGGTGTCTTCAACTGCTGGAAGAGCACCCGCTCATAGACCTCCCTGGTCCAGAAAAGTTGGTCTTCCTTGATGGTCTTCATTGCAGTCTTCAAGGTGGCGCCGTCTGAGATGAGCTGGTAGATTTGCCTCCAGGCATTCCTCTCAGACCACAGGAGTGTGAACTCCGAAGGTGGTGGTCTGCGTCCTGCGATGGATGGCCCATAGAACCAATCATACCATTCATCCAAGTCTGACTTGGTGATGTCAAATTGTTGAAATTGGGGAAAAGCCAAAGTGCACATCAGGAGGTTGTTGCGAAAGACCATGTGCATGCGCTCCAATTGGCGCCTGGTTTGGGGGTTTGCTCTTTCCTCTTCTTCCTCCTCTTTCTCAAAACCATCCACTGTGAACTTGCGGTGGCTCTTAGTTGGCCGTTCCCCCTCCTCCGGAAGGGCTGAGATGATATGCTTAGGAGCAAAGTAGCCAATCTCACCTTTGGCACAATAGCGGAATTGTTTCTTGAGGAAACTGTCACTCCCCTGGTACTCCAAACGTGGCTTTGGTTGGCCAGTCTGGTTGACCCAGTCCTTCTCCAATGCGACTCGATCACAGAGAGCATCAAGGTTGAACCCGGTTGACGGGCGTGTCATTACATCGGACAGGATGACGCCTTCCCTGAGTGAAGAAGGCTACGAGCTTGGACCACGGCCTGGTAGAGGCGCATGGCTGAGAAGTCAGAGTTGGACTTGTCAAAACCGTTCTCACCGTCTCTGAATTTCAAGTCTTTTGGCCCTTCCTCGCGGGCTTTCTCTGCTGAGACCCATCGACATGCCAGGTCTTCCATGGTCACATATCCATCTTCTGCCATCTGTGACTGTATAATCCATGGGATCTGCTTGCTCACAAAGAGTACTTGTACGGAGTTGTGGAGAGTGTCCACCTTTTCCTTAAGTTCTGCCGGTATCTCCTTGGGACGGCGAACCGGTGCTACCGCAGCCATCCCAGTGTAGGGAGTGGTGGGTGGGTTTTCTTTTGATCGTGATGATCACAGCACTTGAGCCAAAATGGAGACATTTTGCTCAAAAAAAGATATCCATTGAATGGGGTCCTCAAAATGAATGGGGTCCTCAAACAACAGGTGTACCACATCCTAATTGATGTTCAATCTTCACACTGCTCCACTACCATGGGTGTAGTGTTCTGGACATGGACCTGGAATAAATCACTGTGCCATGGCACCAATTTCTGACTGATTGGGGGAACCGCCGAACAGATGGACCTACGCAATGCTAATATGTATAGAACCTTATGTACCTTTCTTGTCACTTGACAACGTGTGGCTCAAGACTTTAGCACTTCATGCAAGTGCCTTTGTTTTGGCAAAAGAAGGGTTCAAAGTTCATTGAGCTAACCCCCGCTCACTAACCACTTGATTGAGCATAGTATTCTTTTGGATTGACGGTAACTCATTACACATTGAACTAGTAGGCACGGTTTTGATTCAATAATTTTTTTTCAGAACTATATGATGCTCTTGTACCAGGTCAACTCAGTGTTCATTGTGTGGAAAGGCACCCCCCAGGGAAGGAACTTTTCAAGAAATATAACCATATTCGAGTGGTGGTAACCTTTGTATTGACTACCCTGCACCATGGTCATTTTTTCAAAACTATATGATGCTCTTGTACCAGGTCAACTCAGTGTTCATTGTGTGGAAAGGCACCCCCCAGGGAAGTAGGAACTTTTCAAGAAATATAACCATATGAGTGGTGGTAACCTTTGTATTGACTACCCTGCACCATGGTCATTTTTTAAAAGATGTAAATTTATATCCTTATCCTGCTACATGCAAGATTGTATGTGCATTATCTCACATGTTGCAACTAGAGTCTACTAGAGGAGTGCGTTGCAAACTCGCATGAGCTTTTTTCAGCCTCGCCGCTTCATCTTCAATCCAAATCCTAGCTGCGTTCGACCTACTCTTCGGCGACCGGATCCGTTTCAACTGCTTCCTCTTCGCCATCTTCATTCTCTTCCCCAGCTGTCTCACCTGCTGCATCTGCAGCTGTCTCAGCTGTCTCAATCTCATCTGCAGCTGTCTCAGCTGTCTCAATCTCACCTGCAGCTGTCTCACTCTCAGTTGCTGCAGGTTTAGCGGTCTCTTCAATCTCATGTGTTGCTGCCTCACGCTCATCCGGCGGCTGAGTCTCACCGTCGGGATCTTGTTTCGACACATTCGACACGATTGGTAACGCACGACTCATCTCAGCCTCAAATGTTGAATTCTAAAGAAATGAAATGGGAGAAATTTCATGTACCAACAAAATCTTTTGAGATTTCGAAGGAAACCAAGAGAACATGATTCAATGTAGACTTCATGTTCTTTTAGTGGCTAAACTTGCAATCCAAAATGTTTCGAGATGTTTCGAACGCATTTGAAGTGTTTCGGTGAGCTGGAACTTCGCATTTTGATGTTGTTCTTCAAAACCTAAACACCAAAAATGTAGCCACAACAACAACAACAACAACAACAACAACAACAACAGCAGCAGCAGCAGCAGCAACAACAACAACAACAACAACAACATGAACAACTACAGAACCATCTCTCAAAACCTTTTGAAGACTGCCAAGTCAATATGAAGTTGTGAACACATCAAAGCAAGAGAATGTCTGAGAAGTTGAGAGGTGACAATTTTCCTGCTAAGCAACAACCATAGACTTCACATCCAGGAGGTCATCTCCACGGCGCAAACGTTGGACAGCAGCTTCGGCAATTTCGAGCGTCTTCTCTTTGCATTTGTACTTGCCACCAACCTTAATAAACTCATCCCCAAAAACCTCTGAGTTGCGATTCTTGATCGGAGATTGACATGTGGGACTTCGGACAAACATGCGCTTTTTTTCTGTTTGAAATCCTGAGTTTCTTGTGACAATAAACTTGGCATTGCTTTTCAAACATGTAATTACAATAATCGAACGGGAAAAAACACAATGCCGTGAAGCAACACTGACAACTTCTTTGCCAGCAATTTTGATACCCCAGCGGCACTTGTCTTTGTACCAAGAGGGATTCGCGACCTTCACAACATCGCCTGCAACAAAGAACAAAACGTCGACCCACCGCTAAAAATCTGTCACCAATCAGTCAACATCGCCTGCAACAAAACAAATCAACATCAACCCACCGCTAAAATTCTGTCAGCGATCATCATTCATGGCCTGCAGCAGCAGCTGGTCGTTTCATCTCTTTTGCAGCTGACTTAGACTTAGGCTCTGCCTTTTCTGGAACCTCCTTCTGCTTTTCAGGTTTCTCAGTCGTTTTTTGTTTCTTTGAAGGGGCGGCTTTTGCGGCTGCCACCTCACCACTTTTTTTGCGTTTCGCCTTCTCCTTCGCGCTGGCTTTGGGCTTCCTTGGAGGCGCCTGCTGTCAGTGTCACAGAAATCAAATGCTCGGAAAAAATCCTTGCCTTCCCGCCTCCTCCTCCTCCGACTCGTCCGACTCTCCACTAAGAACATCAATGTTCGCCGTGACCGGCATGGCTCTAATCCTAGGATGAAACTGCTAAGTTTGATGAGGTGTAGATCCTGCAAGTTCAACCCGCGATTACAAATGGAACGCTGATCTGCAAGCTAACGCCGGCTCATTCTGCATCATGCGCAGCAGTTTCATATGTCAATTGTTCAGTTTTTCGCCTTTAGTTCAATGTGACTCGAACTGCCAGCTGTGTTCATAGTATGGCTTTCAGGTTTCACTGAAAGCAGTGGACGAATGGTCCGGTGAAATGCCAAAGGCTTCTGATCTGGCCCTCAACTTTGGAAACCAGGCTTGAAACAAATAGTGTGTACTTCAAAGACTCTCAGGCGACTGCAACCAGAGAATGATAAATATTCAAAATTTATGCCAAAACACATCATGTACTTAAACCTGGCTTCCCAAACATGCGGGATGCCACTCTGCTTTGACAAAATCAAGTTAGAGGGGATGCAGCTCACCGTTGGAAGCATCACAAAGACTGACCAAGCATTAATCTGAAAACAAATTGTTAACAAGTGTATCAGAAATGGAGCACTCATGCTGAGTTGAGTTGTTTTTGCAACAGCTATAAGGCTAAGAAAATACAAAACCGCTCCGAGGTCAGGTCAGTCAGTCAGATTGACAGGTTCACCCATGAATTTGCCGGCAGATGCAACTGGCAAGTCAGCCATACCTTTGGCTTGACGATGGATAGCTGCGCTGGAGCTCGCGTAAAGTCCACCTGACAAGCTTTTTTGTTTTGGTCAAGAAATGTTTCTGTTTGCGCTTTCAAACATGGTGGTTCAACACGAAGTCTGGATATCTGCAAAACTATTGATACCTGACAACCAAAACAAGCCATTCTGCCTCCCACACCAACGAAGCTCGTTTGTTGCCAATCACTTTGTTGAAGCTGCCACCGAAAACAATACCCAGCACTTGAGGTTTCATGGTCGAAGCGTCTGTGTCAGCACTTGGAGGGGCATCCTTTGGGCGAAACAAATTTGTGATCTTGCTCTCCAAAGGGTCCAGTGTGTAACGAAATGTCATCGGCACTGGATCTCGTCCATCACAAGCCTAGCAGTCTTGGCCATCACAAAGGGTTGATCTACCCAGGAGTTTATCTTTAAATTTTGTACACCACGGTGGTGAATATCTTTCTCACAAAAAATGCAAATGAACGAGAAACTGGATGAAAGCGTTGACGCACCACATGCTTCTCTAGCGCAACCTCCGCCACTCCACTTTCCACAGCAAGCTGACGGAGCAACTCACACATCGGTAGCAATTTCTTCTTGTAAGACACCAGCACCTTGTCGGAAGCGATGCAGAAAGGAATTGCATTTGCCTCCATGGCTGGGTTGCCTCAGATTTTCCAAGTGGATTTGCCAACATTCATTTAGAACAATCTGAGGTTACAATGAAAAATGAAAAGTGTTGCGAATCAAAACACCAGGCTGCTCACAGCTCGTTCTTCAAAGCTGCCAAGGCCAAAACCAAACAACTCTTGTGCCTCCAAGTTCATGGGGCTGTCGCTCAGGTTTCCGAGCCACACATGATAGTTGGAGCCTACGCACAGCCAAGGTTTGCCATTCTTACCCTCTGAGAATCCAAGCCTGTCGACTCGAGACAAGAATGGTGGCACAAGAAGCATATTAAAGCAGGAGTTAAAAAGAATACCTTTTCTCATACTAAGTCCAAGGACTCTTTGGGTTTTCTGTCTGCTCCCATTATAGTTTAGTGAAGTTTATGTTTGCCAGTGAACTAGGACATCTAATTCAGTTTGCTCAAAACCCTACGATCCTTCATAGACATTTGAAATTGATTGGTCTAGAATGTAGAACAAACTTCAAAACATATTAAAACATTCACATCTCAAATCCTCAGGCCTGGATTCCTGAAACTGCTCAGCTGTGACAACACTCAAAGACAGCTCGCGGGTCGGGTCTAAGGGGCACTCACCTCCATCCACACTGTAGTCGCAAAGGCCGCCTGCGCGGCCAGGCTCGGACGTGCTGTTTGCAGCAACGGGCGCGGTCGGAAAAGCCTTCTCGAACTCCAATTGCTTTTCCAGAACCAACCTGTGCTCCTCGCTTCCCTGCACGAATCGTGTGGTCAGCGCAGCTGGCCACACGGGTGATCCATTCACCCAAGCCAAAAGTTGAAGATTTGGCTGTGTCTCAGAAACTGATTCTTGAGGTGGACGAGTTTTGGGAGGTGCAGCTGGTGAGGTATCCCAATGTTTGTACACCACATCTCTGATCCATTGGTCAGTGCGCTTCAGCTGCTTGCCTGTCAGAAACCCAATGTAGTACACTTTCTGCGCATTGTCTGCCAAAGATCTCTGAGCGATTGCCCGACCAAACTCACAGTACCTCGGGTGTGTTTTGATGATCCCGAGGCATCAAGAATGATCAATCAGGACAATACAGTTACAATGTCTTTCAATCAGGACCAAACAATGTCTTTTAGTCTTTATGCTGCAACGAAAAAACAATGAGATCAAGATACTCGTTTGGCAACACGTCTACAAAGTAGACACGATCTTCTCCTTGAAGCTGCACTCCAGCCAAAAGCCCAGAAACCATTTCATTGTGGCACTCCAAACCCTTCCTCAAAATGGTTCTGCCAAGCAGAACATCATGTAAGCTTGGGAAACCACATGCAAAAAGAAAAGTGGTTCCTCAAATGATTTCTATTTTACAACTCACACATCTTCCACAGGTGCACTTTCATTTGCTGGAAAGGAAAGATTATTTGATTTTCTAAACACACGTCTTCAACAAATAACAAATCGATTTGCTCCATAGGTGCATCCAAAAAACTGTTCCACTCTTGCGCCCGGACCAGGGCGAACATCTTCATCATAGCCGACAAAATCGGCCACTCGGGCCAGTGGGCATGGACCTAGTTTCCCTTCACGCACCGCTGACGATTGCAAGAACAGGGGATCTTGGAAGTTTGCATGGAACACTGCCAACGCTGGCTGGCACAAGCTCCGCTGATCACGGGACGTCGAATCCTGAACAAATCACCATAGAAATTTGAAACAAGCATGCTATCCTTGAAATGGCGACACCAATGATAACTTCACAGTTTTGGAGGTTCCTTATCAGGGGATCCCTAAAATCCAGACGTCGCAGCAAAGAATATTGGAGGGTCTCCTACGAGCCTACCTCAAGGACATTCTCTATACCAGTCAGTCTGGTGGATGGACACCTATCATACAAATCAAAACTTCAGATTTCAGGGGTAACGTGGTAATGAATTCCAAAAAATCTCCAATTATTTCACGCCAATTTGATGCCAATCCTTTGGGTTGATTTGTTTTCAAACCAGTCAATTATGGTACACCCTGTCCTTGGAATAAAGAATTTGGCAGGTATGATGGCATGTAAGCCTGTGTTTCAAGCACAGAAGATCCACCGAATGCTTGTGCTTCACGAGTGCGTTTTGAGTGGTTTGGGTGTGCAACTGCGGATACTGGAGCCATCCAACTGTTGCAGAGGACATTGACAAAAGGTTTGCCATGGTATCCATCGCTGATGCCACAATGTTTCCATTTGCAGGCCACAGAGTCGCGTCGTAATTGCAAATCACAAACCTGAAGAAAAATCTTTGGCTGGCACACACACACACACTTTACACATCAAGTAGGACTTGTTTGATTTGTTTTCTGCGCAGAAATAAAACAACTTACAAAACCTAGCCCTTTCAGATCTGCTCACAATTCGTTTTAATTTGTCGAGAAAAAACAAAACACCAAATTAATCAAAAGCCTAAATCAAGGCACTCTTGCCCTGGAAATCCACGCCATTGCTCCTTGAACTTCAGGAAGGCTGCTATTGCACCCTCATACTTATCATCCACCAAGTTCAAAGAGCAATGTTCAGTCATCCACTTGTCAACGTATGCGAGTCCAATCCTAGGCATTCGGCAAATATGAGACATACACAATAATATTTAAATATTGAAAACACTGAATGCATTTCGGGCCTAAGTGATGAACCATCCATCAAACTGTTTGAAAACGGTGTAACACTGAAACAAAAAGAAGATTCTTCTGCCGGTCTCGCAAATACTTCATGTCCTTGGCTGTTTTTAAAGCTTCCGACGTTGAATTCGGCTTCCGGTTCTCCAACGTCCGCAAGTCTGAATCAACTTTGGTGATGACCTGACGAAAATCAGCTTCTCTTAAGGAGGCTGCCAACTCCTCATCCTGTTTTTCCTTGGCAAGCTTGGTGGCATTCTCAATCTGTGACACGAAGGGGCGAAATGCTGCGACTCCTTCCAAATCCCCTGGGGGAACTTGCTGCTCTGCAGCATGGAGAAGGTCTGGATCCATGAATCCTTGGCAAAATTGTTGTCGGAGATTGACAGCTGCCTCGTTGAACTCTGAGGGTGGGCACATACGTTGCAGCCTGCTCAAGAAATGCAAAAACATTGCACAGCACTGATGCTTGGATAGCGCATCACGATAGGACAATGCTTTGCGCATAGGCGCAGGAGTTTTGTCAAAATCTCCTTCCACTCGCTGCAAAAACAACATCACCTGAGGAAAGAAGAATTAAGATGAAACTTTGGATATATAACTGTTCTGTTATTTGCATACCTGAGATGTTCATTTTCAATATTAAACTGACATGAGATCAAAAAAAATGGTACTGAGCCTTCAAAGCATTCCATATGTGCAATCGAATCACAAGTTCGTCATTTTCGTGGTTTCGAAACTCCTCTTTCCATTGTTCAAAACCTTGGATACCACTTGAGAAATTGACGTTGCAAATATCTCGGCCAATCACGTCGTGCTGAAGGTATTTCATCATTCCCCTTGATCGCACACTGTTTGTGAGGAAGGTCACCGCCTGAGCACTCATCTTCGTCATGATATTGCTCACAGCTTGTGACTCTTGTTTGCCGATGCTAAAACACCTCGCCACAGAGGTTGCATCTCGCCATTCCTGAGAACTGGATGGCAAACATCTTCGTTGCTTGCATTATCCTCTTGGGAAGGTACAAAATCTTGAATCCAACATCCACACAAAGAAAAATCCAAAAAAAAACACCGCTTCAAAATCAAATCTTCGGAAACTCAAATCTTCAAACGGTGTTGGAAATTACATTGTCACAGATCCAACATTTCTTTGCTGCAAGAAAATGAAAAGTGGTTTATTTATTAGCGGCTTCAAACCAGTAGTACGCAAAAGAAAGATATAGTTCTACAAGATCATATTTAAGCTCTCACCACAGTGGTCACAAAGTAACTTTGTAATCGCCTTGAGCTATCATGACTTTTGTGGAAATGTCCGTGTCAGTGTGTTAAAACATGGGCGCTAGCGCCAACTGAGTATGCTTTAAAACATGCCAACTTCAACAAAGCATGGGATATGCTGAAGATCATATGATCCTGAAAAGCATCATGTCAGTTTGTTATGAACCTGATGCAGGAAGCCCCTGATGCGGAGCGGTAAGATCCAAATCTGAGAGAGATGAGTTCCAAAATGAAAACACCCAAGTTCCCTTGTAAAATTTGTTGTCCTCCCTACGTTCATTTCAACACACAAAATTTGCAATCAAGAATCTTTGAATTGTCTTTCACTGTTGCCTCCGCCAGCTCTCTGTAGGATCGTGACTTGACGAACAAAGTGAAAACAATTTGGTTTCACCCGTGTCGCATGCTCCAGTAACTGCACTCCTGGTAACAGGTGGAAAGAAAATGAGGCTCTTACAGCATGCCGAACATGTTCAGCACAGGGTGCCTCGATTAGCATTTACTTGCGCGCGAACATCTTGATAAGCAGCAAATGACGCATAGATACAGCCCAAGGATGCCTTCAGGGTCTTGGCCAGTTGCAAGTCCATCATGATGATGACGATGATGATGATGATGACTATGATGATGATGCGGACGATGAAGATGATGGTGATGACAACGATGATGATAATGGCGATGATGATGGTGATAAATAGCTGATGATGATCCAGATGCTGATGATCATGATGATGATGATGATGATGATGATGATGGTGATAAAGCTGATGATGATCCAGATGCTGATGATCATGATGATGATGATGATGATGATGACAAAAGAACTTCAGCCCAGAAAGCCTTGATGCTGTGATGCACTTCCGATTCACACTGCAGCTCCTTCACTGCTTGCAAACATATCAAGGCCATCGTGCCACGTTTCCACCCCTTCGTGTATCCACAGCTGAAGGGGGGCAGCAATCCATCACCTGTCAGTCCAGCCGGTGCTTCATAGAGTAGTGGTTGGATCTAATGTTATATGCCAAGAACCATCACCACAATCTTTTCCCGGAACCTGCTACTATTCCAGTAACCTTTCTCAAAAGATCTCAAAAGAACAAGTCGTTGTTTCTCATGTTTGTGAGTCTGGCTTTCAATCAATTAGGTCTAGACACTGTTCAAGCATTGGAGTTGTGGGTAAGGAGAATCAAGATACTCAGTGGGAATTTGCGTGGCTGCTATCTTCTCGCAACCTGCATGATCAGGATTGCTGCGAAACCTCAGGTGTCAAAAACAACAAGTGGGAAGATTCATGAGTTGACTTTCGCAATAGATGGAGTTACTGAGTATCCACTATTCAAAGCTGCCAACAGGACACTCAGCTTGCCAATTCAAAAGACAATGCTATCAAGACTCCCCTCGCTCATCACAACTTCCATGATGCACAGCGCCTGCTCGGGCTCCATGAACCCACTGCAGCCAGTGTCACTCCGCCAGCTCAGCATCCATGGGCGGAGGCAGGCAGGCTGATCATAAGATGTAGCATAAGCCACCCTGATCATCATCCAAGTGTCTTGGAATGTTTGCAACTTTGTTTCACATGGCATTCAGTCTCAAAAAATCAACAGGAACTTTTCAAGATGCGTCGCTCCTAAAAAAGCTTCAAAATTGGATGTGAAAAGATCAAAGGGTTTAATCTCAGAAATTTTGAGCAAAACCTTTTGAACAGACCCCTTGATCCCTAAAGGGGTCTCCGTTCAAAAGGTCATGTGCAAAATTTCTTAGAATTAAAGATCAAGCGGTCAGGTCAAAAGGTGCTGTTCAAAATCTCTTAGATATGTGAAACGTGAATCACAATGTCATATCAGCTTGGTAATTTTTCGATTCTTGTCAAACAACCTTTTGAACAAACTCTCGAAAGATTCTATTCAAACTTCTTCGAGAATGGTCACAAACCTATGAGGAAGAGTTCAGGTTCATGACATGCTCAAAATGAGCGGTGGCCTGGGGTTCACTGGGCAAAACTTGTCAATCCACGAGGCAAAGGACATCATCTTGGCCTGCAGGTTGGAATTCAAATCAATACAAATTCAAAGTCGGCCTGAACAAGGTCCTGGTGTGAATTCAAACGTTGGAGAAGTTGAAGCTGGAAACAAAGTTCTCATGTTAGGCTGGCATCCCCCCAGCCTCAGTGTCATAGATCTTGCTGAGATACTTGTCTGGACCACCTGCCTCTTGGAAGACCTTCTCTTCCAGCCTTTGCATGTGACACAAGGCCAGAACCTATATCTGCAACTTGAAAGAATTCCTCCCAGGAGAATGAACAAATGCTCTGCATTGCATATTTCCGAAAAAAATGTATCGTTGGCAATATCTCCATTCAATTCCCAAACCCGTCCATTAAATTATGATCATGTCACCGCTGGTGGTCTTCATTTTCCATATTGTCTAAACAGCTTTGCAAAAGAATGAGATCGCAATCCAAATCCTGACCACTACATTAAAACCCTATTGTATGAATTCTCAAATATGAATATCCTGGCATGCAATCAAAACACCAAGTCGTCATCTTGGGGATGTGGGGCATGGCTTCCAGCTCATTGGTCGCCAACCTCTTGAAGTTGCCCGTCCGAGCAGCCTTGACATCCCCACCCGCACCGCCAGCGGATTTTCGCTTGCCTGCCATCCTGATAAAGACTTGAAATCAAAATCCTGCATCAATGCGACCAGATTCAAACAACACAGCACGACTCGCAAACTAATGTTCGAATCACTGCCAGTCTCTAGAAAAGCATCATTCACATCGTTCGTTTTTCTTTCAAAATCCAAGCATGCTGAAGCATCATTTTTGTCAGGACAATTCAAGGCCCCACCACCCAATGACAGTTTTTTCCAAGAAATGGACGGATTTGACACCAAGTGACGGATTTGAGCCTAAGTGACGGATTTGAGTCTAAGCGACGGATTGTACCTGTGATCAGTCACATGGTCGAGCTGTCATCATTTCAAAATCTGTGGCTACCAAGTGACGGATTTGAGCCTAAGTGACGGATTGTACCTGTGATCAGTCACATAGTCAAGTCTGTGGCTAGCAAAAGATCCAATGCACTGCACTCAATGCTGAATAAGTTCAAAAAAATCCGTCACATACTTAAAAATCCGTCACATACTTGAAAATCCGTCACTTGCACCTTTGACTTTGAAACACCTTCCAAGTGACTGATTTCACCTAAGATCCGTCACTTCGACACAAAGTGAACATCATCCATCAGAGACAGGATCGGTCCCTTGAAGGCATTTGCCGTCAAGGGCTTCGAAGTGACTGATCCTACCTGGGATCGGTCCTCTCGGCTTTGTGAAATCGGAAACCGTATAACCTTAGAAAAATTATATATCATCATTTTTCCTGATTGTTAGTGGAAGGGACGGATCCCAGGTGAGATCGGTCCATTAGAAACTGCAGTGGGAAACGAGGTTGAAGGGACGGATTTGAAATCAATAATCATTCCTTTAATTTTGCTATCTCACCGGCGCCCTGTGGAACGGTACTGCCGCAGATGAAAAATTCAAGGCTGAAAACGTTTAGGGTTTAGGGATACCGCCAAAAACAAATGTTGCCTCAAAACTTACCTTGCAACCATACATGTTTTCCATTTTGTGATCAATGCTTTCCCTTACCTTTGCCTCTTCCCTTTCCTTTTTTGCCTCCACCTTTTCGATTGCCTTTGGCAACGGGGCGGGCAACTGCATCTGCAGTGGCAAAAGCTTTGGTTGACAGATCCAGGGCTTCAGCCCAGGGCACCCCCAGTGCCCACATTTCAGCGCAAGTTCTGTTGATCATGCGCCGTCTAGCCTTTTTAACATAGACATCAATCAGTTTTTTGTCACCTGAAGCTCTTTGCAACCTGAGTCGGAAGTTTGAAAATAGATTTACAACTATCATTCTTGGAAGCTGACAATGATGATGAAGCCTTCAAAAACGATAGGAAAAAACACTTTGTTAGAGCCTGTAAAAATGATTGGTGCCCAGAACTTAAAACAAAACTATTTAGTTGGCGATTTCACCTACAACACCAAATATCTTGATTGTTCAATACTCAATGTCACCCAGCAACTGGAGGCGATTCGCTTCCACTTCAAAGTTCATAGGCATGGGGCCTGCACGTTCACTCGTGTGGGCAAATCGCGGACCTGTAGCAATCATCGCCCTTAGCCCAGCATGATGAGCAGCCAACAGGCATGCAATGGACAATGGAAAAAATTGAGCAGCAACTAACACACAGAAAACTCATTTCAAACCCGTAGCCATCATTGCTCAATTCACGAGACTCACTAAGAAATCATGCAATGTTTTTGCCATAAAATATTGTTTGCCCTAGACACCCTGAGATATCCAATAGGTCATCTTCTGGAAGAGTGCCATCAATCCAGTTTTCGAACCAGTTCGCAGCCCTTCCCAATCCATACAAAGGAAATCTCATGTTCGGCAAGAACTTGCGTACATGAGCTACAAAATCTGGTGGAATCTCTCTCTTGTCAGCCAAACCTCCAGGGCAGGTATTTGCAGGCATTCTAAGTCTTTCCTGGGCTGTCTACTGGGAGAGGTGTTGATTTCACGGTTGAACATTTCTTAGTTTTCCAAAGCCAGCCAAATCTATTTTTGGTTTTCAACAGGCCTGGCCTTGAGGCAGTCCAGTGGCCATCCGCTCAAATGCCAGATGCTTTGGATAAATGCAAACGGTTTTGCTATAAGTCTGGCTGGACATGAATTGCTTTGTCCTGGAACTAGCCACATTAAATATTGGCTCCGAACAAATGCTTTGGCACGCTAGCTTTTTAACCAAAATCAGAAAGCAAAAAACTTTGCGCGCTAATGGTATCGATTGAAAGCCAACCCCCACAATCATGGCATGTTCCAATGCATATTGCAGTCCTCATTATGACATCCGATGGATGCTCAGGGTAGTTCCAGGGACTTTGCTCAATCTCTGCACTGCTCAGACCTGATAGCAAATGTGGTGATATAACAGTGTCGATATGGGGCCCTGGATAACAGTGTTGTTGGCGTCGATAGCTAATCCCAATTGGAAGGGAGCTGAAATTGTTCAAAATGGTTTCTTTGACCATAAACCCAGCCTATATCAGCTCGGCGATGGAAACTGAAGTAGTGTGGTGCCCCTGGTCCACCAATTCCTTTCAGCAAAAAAGGAAGGCAACCCGCATGATAGCCAGACCTGAGCCAGCGATTGGACGAGAAAAGGAAATTCAAAACCTACTCGGGGCAGAAACCTATAAGCGTGAATTGCACACACATAAAAAAAATCCTTAAAAGGCCAGTGAACCAGTCACGGACGCGGTGCATCTCAACTACAATGCGTTCATTCTCAAAAGGTAGCTTGGCAGTTTCCAAATATTTGCGAATCACGTCGGCGATTTCTGATGGAGTTTGGATATCACGGAACCTCTGCATGAACCGACCTAGTCTTCCAAAACTTTGGTCGACATCTTCATGCGTATGGCCAGTACGCAAAAACTGGCAAGTTACACTTGCCAGGTTTTGCGCACTGACCTGGCTCACACACCATCTCAAACCATTGTGATTCTTAAATTCGCGACATGTATTGTCGTGTTGCAGCACCAAATGTGTCGAAGGTAGGTGCAGCCCCTGCTGCTGCAACTTCGTCAGCAGGAAACTCAGCATCTCTGTTGATGCATTTCCATCTTTCTTCGTATCAGGAGCAGAGACAAAGTACAAGCAGCATCGGCCATGTGCGTGTAGGCATGCTACATGGCAACGTGCTTTCTGAAAAGTGGAAAACTCTTTTCCCCTCATGATAGAACTCCTAGGAATCTCCCACTTTGCCTGGTCCATACCGTCACCAATTACGGTGACGGTATGGCCACGAAGTCTTGACAAGGAACGGGCCTCCCAGTAAAGGCACCTATCTAAATATTGAGATCGCAGGTGCAGGTGATAATATTCCTGCTGCTTGGCTCGGGCAAGCAAATGGGAAGCTAGGCCCTTGATGACGGTCTTGTGCTTGACACACTGAGAACATTGACTGTGTTGGTTCTCAGTGCGAAAGCGTAAAAACGACATTTCTTCAAGCCAAACCTGAAGTAAGTTGCAGTCGATGCACATGGCAATTCAATCTTGATGCTGTTGTTTGTTTTGAAATTTTTCATTGGAGGTCTTTTGAAAAGTTGAAATTTCACACAAGTTGAAAATTCGCAACTGTTCTAGGCACCTGGTTATTACCTTTTTACCTTTCAGCAGCTGCCACCAACTATTTTTGCCAAGATACCCGCCAAAAGCACGGAAAGCTGGCAGGCTTAGGCAAGCTGCTCATCATCCGGTACTGCTCCCATGTATCCTTCATACTGCCAGGAGGAAGCCAGCGGACTTCCTTCTGGCCAGGTGCATCGCCTCCTACACGATCCATGTTCAACTTGACACCTCTCAAAACACTGCGACGTTTCCTTTTCTTCGGTTCTTTGATGGAGAAAGGAACGGTGACAGACTTGTCGCTGGCATCAGCTTGTCTGTTTAACTCAATGCTGTATGCATCAGTCAGTTTTTCCCTCGCCACATTCTCGGGAAGAATATCATCAAACGTCTCATCTTTGCAATCTGGTAGCGTTTCTGCGAGTGACTCATACAGATTGCTCAAAAACGATATGACATCGGATCGCACTGCTGCTTTCTGGGCGTCATGCCCCGTCTTTGGGCGTTTCAGAAACCGCAGATCCACTGGAGGACCGTCGGCGTCCTTTTGAACTGCTGCATAGAGATTTGCGGTCCGCTGAGATCCTGAGCAAATTCAACCATGTCCAAATCACATCAATGACATGGACATCTCCAAATACTAGACTGGTGCCTCAATTATTGCATCAATTTTACATGGATATCAC
Source organism: Breviolum minutum Mf 1.05b.01 (assembly GCA_000507305.1). Lineage (NCBI taxonomy): Eukaryota > Dinophyceae > Suessiales > Symbiodiniaceae > Breviolum > Breviolum minutum. The sequence continues at coordinate 63,054 of DF239670.1, forward strand.
TGGATATCACACATAGCTGAACAACCCGTGTGTTTCTGCAAAGGATCCCATTCCGTGTAGAGTTTTCCAAGCCCTTCTGCAAGTCGGCTCGCCCACAACTGTCCATCGCGCAGTATCAACTCCTCGTCTCTCTGCATCTTCCACAATGCTTTTGATGTAGGTAAATGCCTTACCCATGCCATCCAACAATGATGCACCAAAAAATGGGAAATCAATGTTGAAAAAGTTCATGTCCAGACATCCATCATACTTTTTAAACAAGGTGCTGCTGCATCTTGATCCAACTTGTGCATTCCATACCAGTTCTTCCGGTACGATTGCAACTTCGAAAACAGTTCAGGGGCAGCAAACTGCTGCAAGCATCGTTTTCGCTTGCAAGAACATTCGTGGCCTAAAAGAGATCTCAAAAAGTTTTCACTTGCCCTTGCCTCTTTAGTGGGCCCAGCTACTCTTACTTTCCTTTTTTTCCTTGGCTGTGCGATAAGCAACTCCTCAGGAGTTCCCTCTGCACAACATTCATCATCATCTCCACTCAGTGACCCAATCTCATCTCTGACTGGCATGGGGGCTGACGTCTGCCCGGCAGCAAGCACATTCAAAGATATTCAAAGATCAAATTGCGACAAAAAGAAAAGAACCCTTACTGAAGTGGATGGCAACACACTCAACTTGGTTGGTACAGGCATTAACCAAAATCAATTATTATTGGAAAATCGAATATCATCTCAGGTTTGTTTTACCTCCGCTGATTTCATGTAATCAAACGTTTTGTTTTTTCAGAAACACATTGCTGACTTGAATTCCTCCAACATCTGCGGACTTCCTGGGCATGGCACATGCCGACGTAAATCTAGCTGTGACTCACCGAACGCACAATAATAATAAAGGCAGAACACAATTTCAATATGTGCAGGGTGAACTTTTGAACCACCAGTCAAAAGCACATTCCTTCTACAGGCTTCAGATTCACATGAACCCTTTGGTCAAAAGCTCACTGAATCATTCTTCAGCGAGCAAGAGCCTGCAGTCAGCCAACCCCATTCTCAAAACTGTCTATGATATCGCCGCAGCTACTCACTGCAGCCTCTCCAACAAATCACGAGTCTCGGCATCCGTCTCAATCTCAGCGCTCTCAGGGAAGCCTTGGCTTAGTTGGGACAGATGAGGAGGGGGTCCAGCAATCCAATGGTGCCATAGTCAAATTCAAGGAAATCATGAGGATAGTGGTGTTTAAACAAAATTCAACCTGGGAAAAACTGAAGAAGAGAAACCACGACGTTCGCACGATGCCTCCCCCCGCACGAATGACGCATACTTGATAATAGCCACATTGACGACTGGAACGTTCAATGCGTTGGTCCACGACGGATTGGGCTTGGCGCAATCACCAATCAGGATCTCAGGGTCAGGCAACAAAATCATCACCGGACCTTCAACGAAAAAATCCTTGCAGGTGAAGCGGACCCAATGCTCAGTGGAATCGGGAAAGCATTCAGCCACAGGAACATCTGGCCATGTAGCACAGTTGCGCCAAAGTGTCCTGATGGCAAAATGTCACAGCGGAAAAACCCAGAAGAAACTCTGAAACTAATATGGTCTGTCAACTGTTTGATGGCTACATTCGCTTTCAAGTATACTTGTTTACAAGAGGTTGTGAATTCTTTCAAATCGTTGGATCTCTGGATTTCCAATGACTATCATCGAGATGTCACCAAACAAAAAAATCCGCTCGCACCCGTAGGTGCAAAAGGGCGTGACGCAAAAGGACTTGCGCGCGCACGTGTTTCCAGTGGCACACTAAAGATATAATAGCTGGTGGGCAGGCCGCAACTTTGATGGTTTCCCCCGATTTCATTTCACAAAATGAATCTAGTTTTGACTCAGAAGAAGGCCTCAGGGTTGCTGATCCAGGTACTGTCCACTAAAAAGACATTTTCTTTGTATTCGGGGTTGGCTCCCACAACTGGGGTTGGCTATTTTAGCCCTCTATATTATTGTGCCTCTCGGCAGTATCATAGTCAGTATCATGATGGCGCTCTTCAAAGGAGTGCGGCAAATTAAAGGCCATGAATTCCGAAACCAGATGCCATTTATGGCTGTCGGCCGTAAGCGTGGGTAACTTGTTTGGATAGTGTGTCCAAGGGCAAGCACAACCCAGGAAAAAAATGTGTAATGGTAGCAATGACCAAAGAAAGGATGTTGAAAACCAGAAGCTCGCCAATAAATCAAATACGAATTGCGGCTACATCTTAAAAATGAATCTGCAAGTCACGCGGCAATCAGCATAGAAGTCATGCTATCACCACATTCGCAACAGGCGAAAGATATTCACCAAAATTATTTTAACACCAAATGATCCTGAGAAGTGACAAATGCATGAACCTGGTGCGGACGGCGCCTGCCGCGGAGCGAGATTAGATATATAAATCTTTTGCTTTACAAATATTATGTATTTTGCCAATACTTGAATCCAAAAACATGAATCTGAAGTGAGTCGGTGCGAGACACACAACTTTCTCTTTCTCCCCCTCGGACTTGCTAGTGAGTAAGATTCCACGACGGCGTTCCCCATCAGGACCCTTGATTTGACCTGCACCAACAATGAGCAGGGTAACTACGTTTCGCGTGACTTGAAGTGAGAAATCACACTTGCTGTGCCTTCCTCTAACTTGCCATAACCAATGACCAGGAAGTCTGGCTCCCCAAACATCTTCCCTTCCTCGGAAAGCTCCTTGCAATATCACTTTTTGAGAAGCTGTCTCAATCATAACCTGGAAGGGAAGGTGACGGTCCTGGATGCTGCTGCCAGGAAGGACCATGAAGTCTCGGTCGTCTGGGTGGCCTGCAGTTTTGAAAATGGCATGAGTTTCTACTATTGCAATGAGTTCATTGGGATTTCATTGCCAAGCCTTGGGACGCTGCAGAATCTCGAGATGATGCTGCAGAAGAACCCTTCTTACCAACTTTCCCCATTGGGAAAACTATTTCGCAAGGACAGGGCTGAACATGAAAAACTGCAGCCGGAGGAAGAATTCTGAACACAAAAAGTAGCAGTGGATTTCTCACGTCGATGAAATCACGCCCCCTTCAAGTTGAGAATCATTTTTACGCGCACCACTTGAGAACCAAGTCACGATCATGTCAAATGGATTCAACACTGGGCCTAAAAACCCAGCGCAGTCCAAATTAAAAGCTAATTATGGCCTACATCTCTGACACTCATTGAAGATTCATTAAGATAGATTTAAAATCAAATCGTCGTAATGATATTTGCATAGTGGTTTGTAGCTATGAAACTGGAGAGATGCCAAAGGCTGTCACATCGCAAATTGCACCGCGTGAGATCGCCACACACGCTTCAAACATAATGAAACATGTCCTGGCACAGCTCCCTGTGCATGCCAATCAAAATTCTAAGTGCCAGTGCGGCAGCAGCTGGAATAACTTGGTTGCCCATCATCGCCATTCGGGGCTTCTCAGATTCATCCCGCTTTTCAGTCAGCCATTTGCACATGGGTAAACTGTTTCTGGGATTCCATGGCTCCTCTAAGTAAGCTGCCAACGGCTTCAATTCAAAGTCCTGAAATGTTGCCAGTGGAAAGCCACCAAACTAACATATGAGACTACATGTCGAAAAAATGAAACTGGAACAAAGTTTAAATTCAAATATCTTGCCACAAGTCCTGGAAGAGTTGCACGTTGCGGGGGGTGCAGAGAAAGAAGACTCGAGCCCTCCCCGCCTGAATGATTGACATCAGCAATTCTCAAAACACCCATGGGTCCATGGGTGAACAAAATTATGCAAGTGAACCGACCCTGAGGCCAGCACGGGGAGGCCCACATTGCAGAGACGTGTGGTTGCCCACTGGACTTGCAAGGCTCGTTTTTCACATTCCTGCATGTTGGCTCAAGCATCATCGACAAGACACAGGAAAGCATCAAATGATGCAAGAAAGGGTTGAAAGCAAGAAAGCGATCCATTTAACATGCGATAAAAAAAAAACGACATCGAGCAAAAACTCACAGACAGTGAGTATCATCCTGAAGCACGAACAACACCAACTCCCGGATCGCTTTCTTGGAGCTGAGTATATTCCGCACGTTCTCAAGGAGAAGTACCAACCTTGCAACCATCATGAAGAGCTGTTGCTATAAGTAACAGACCTGCTGACATCATGAGCATCTGACTTTTCATCCAATGTGTCCCAAACACGAAAGGTTTCGCGAATGAGGGAGCTCCTCTCCCCATTGAGTCCCTGCATTTCTCCTGCGCAGCTTATATCCTTAGCCAAGGTCCAACAACGATGGGTCAGTGCAACCATGTTCAAAGGAGAAAACGCCAGATTTTCCCACGAAGTACTTTTGTTGATGAAAACTCGCAAATATTCGCATCAAACACTCAGAAGTGATTTTTGATTTGAGAAACAATGTGTTCCAAAAAAATACTGTGAAGCACTCACAAAGTCACTTGACATGGAAATCCGGATGTACATCCCTTGGCCCCAGTGCCAGCAGCACTGTACTGGCAAACATCCGCCGAGATGGGTGCTTCGTGCAGCAGTTTCTCTTTCTGCCGCTGTCGAAGTACTGCACAACATTCTTCACTTTTCTCCACCTAATACTCATTCGGTCAATAACATGGTAACGCTCAACTATACACGGAATACATTGGGTCACTGTCACATGCAATGATGTCTGATGATGCTCTTGTTACTCATTGTCACATCTCCATTGTCACATTGTCACTGCAAAAATGCCAAGGGCCAGGCGTAGGCCACTGGAAACACCGCCCTAAGAATCCAGAACATGGCATGAGCTTAGAGCGTGACGTGTTTGCTTGATGATGCAGCTCTCAGTCTCAATTTCACTTGAAAATTCGAAACTTTGCCTGGTCAGTTTTTTCCCCACTGTCTACCCGCGTCGTGGCTTTTTGGCAGGAGCCGCAGTTTCAGACACATCCTTAGAAAGGATGTGCAAACAGCACCAAATTAAATGATACCGGCAGCTCCTATTTCTGAGCTGGAGACCTGGATAGTAGCAGTGCGCTCGCCAGAGTGATGGGAAGAGTCTGTCACTTCAATCCAATTTTTCCCCATCCACGACCAGGACCACCTCATCGTAGTGTGATAAGTGGTGGGACCGACCGCAACTTTAAGCTGGTGATTGAGGCGCGGACTTTCTGCCTCCCCAATTTGTCAAGATTGGAGTTCCTTTCGGCACCCTGGAAATGAAAGCAAGTCCCATGGTAACACAGCTGGTGGAAAAGTGTTTCATTGGCAAAGCAAATGAGAACTGAAGGCGCCAGGCCTGATCTGATTGACGCCCACGCATCGCACCACTGCCAAATCAAGCGGCTGCTGTTGCCAGCGAATCGGAATTTGCTCTGCCATGCGCAGAGCACAAATGAGTCAATTACTGTGAATGCATGAAAACCTTCAAGTGATCCAAAGTTGCACTGATATGAAATCATCATCACTCACAAGAAGATGTAGCTCTGCTGCGGCAACCACCAAATGTGACTTCTGTTGTTCATTACCTTTTTTTTCCTAACTTGAGAGCAGGAAACACCTTGAAGGACATGGCAACCTAAAAAACAAGTTTGTAAGATCTTCAGATTGCACATTCAGTGGTACTCTCCGGTCCAAGGTCCACACTGAGAAAGCCCTAACTCCAGGCCACCAATGCCCGTAAAGAGCGATACCACTGGTATCTTGTTGGACTGGCAATCACTGATTTCAAATTATATCAGTTCTGCAAAGCCAACCACACAGTTACACAGAAACTGGCAGGTTGCGCTGTTTCCATGGCCCGGGGGTACATGGCGTGAAAAACATCAGGGTTCACAGCATCTGGAGCACTGCTAGTCCATCCTCGTGGCAGGCCTGAGAAATCAAAACCCTCTTTGCACCACATAGCAAACTGATTATTAATCAACCAACACCTGACGCAACTAGTTGCCTCCAGAGACATTTTTCTGAGCGTCTGGCCAGACATCCACTCACCACACTCGCAAGAAACATACTTGCCCAATGGCAAACCAGCTTTAGCACATTCATTCTTGTATGAAGTGCTGAAACGTATCTGGTTGGATAAATCCTCAGTCGTTTGCAATGATTTGTCAGGTCGTCAAAAAAAGACTCTGCAAGCCAATATTTGAGATTTGCGCCGATATGGCGCGCTCGCTCACCAGGTGGTCGGCCGCAGTAGTCGTTGCCGCAAAGACTCCTTATAGATGTTGAAATCAAAAGAAAGGTTGATGTGGTGGCTGCTGAGGCATGGGCTTATGGAACCCCAAGAAGAGAAACTCTTCTTTCCGCGAAAGCACTTTGTGCCATCTGGTTTCGATTTCTTCCGGCTTTCACTGACCTAGAGATGGCAAGTCATAACCGACTGCAAATGCTTTCACCAGAAGGGGGGCCAACTTCATTCAAATTGTTTCCCATCTACCAGTTACCAAAATGATCATTGAAAACTGGGACTCAAACCACTGTGAGTTTCAGCGGGGCGCACTTTGCCAATTTTATGTTGAATGGTTTCACCAGCAGTGTTGACTCTGACTTGACCGACGCTGCGGCGAAATGCGGTAGGGCTTTGTCGGCAGGATATTCCACCGCTAGCACCTACCACTCAAGCAAAGATATATCAATAAACAAACGGCGTCTGATCACGAAAGTGAATCAGCCTTGGGTTTGCAAGGCTTGTTCTTCAAAATCTCCTTCTTAACCTTCTTGCGACACTTCCTTGCAATGGTTTTTGGCTTCTCATCTTCCGACCTGGTTTTTGCGAAAACTAGAGTCCAGTTTGAAGCCTGACATTGCTATCTGGAAAAAAATGTTTTAGGCTAGGACCCACTCAAAGCCACAATCGCTTTGGGCATGGCGACACACAAAACGCAACTGAAAGCCAAGAAAAAAAAGGCTGCCGAGTGAGCAAGTTAAGCTGCAACCGGCTGTACTCCAAAACATGTCAAAAAACACAGTTGGTATGATAAATTTAAAACCTTTTTCTGTCCCATCACTTGAATTCCGCGATTAGTAGGTGGTTTCGAAAAAAATGTATCGTCCCCCAAAAACACATAATAATCAGCAAACGTTTGCTCTAAATTGTTGTACATCCCCAATGTGCAATAGCTAGCATTTTCACCCAAGATCTGCCTAAAATTTTACATTGCCTATTGATCCATGGCTGGAACAAGCACTTGTGTCACCTTCAAGGTCTCAATTCACCATGCGTGACGATCGCCACACGTTGTCAAGTGACAACCAAAGTCTCATTGTAAAGTGCACCAACCAAAAGTGAAAAACCAAGTCTCATGAAAGCACCAAGTGCCAAGAAAGTTCATTTAAAGAATCTGAAATCTCACCAAATCCCACCAAAAAAAAACTATCGTAAAGGTAGTGGTGCTTCGACCCAAAAACCTTATAAGGTTCTATACATGTAAGCATTGCGTAGGTCCAGCCATCTGTTAGGCGGTTCCTCCAATCTGTCAGAGATGGGCGTCATGGCACAGTGATTCATTCCAGGTCCATGTCCAGAACACTACACCCATGGTAACCGGAGCAGTGTAAAGATTGAACATCAATTAGGATGTGGTACACCTGTTGTTTGAGGACCCCATTCATTTTGAGGACCCCATTCAATGGATATCTTTTTTCAAGTGAACATTGCAGACATATTCATGCTTTCCAGCAAGCTTCCCAAGCAAAATGACAATGTCAGCAAGTCACGAGAAAAGTCCTACGGAACTAACACTCAGACAGCACCCAAGCAGCAGAATCAGCAATACTTTTTCCTTCTGTGTTTGGGTGCCAGTTTGTGCAACTCTGGCCTGTTGGCAGGTGTCAAATGAGACCAGAAGTGTTCTGGGTCAATCCAAAATGGTCAGGTGGACCAAATATCCAGCCAATCCGAAGGGGTCCATCTGACAGGGACCCCAAGCCGAAGGTAAATGGATTCCGCAGGATTTTCATGTCTCCCCTTTCCATCAACAACCGCCCTCTTCCGGAGGATATCATCTCTCAGAGGGGGTCGTGGGGGATGGAGCTCTTAAGGTCTGATGCCGTAACCTTCTCCGACTCCGAAGCTGTGTCTACTGAGTCATCAGTGAGACTGTCCGCCGAAGATGATGAGATCTCAGAGTCTTCTTCTTGGGTTGTCTGTTTCACAGGCCAATCCGAGGGAAAATCAAAAATCTTGAAACATCTCACACACTCTTGGTAACTATCAGGATCGGACTCATGGTCAATGGGATTGAGATCTTGCGCTTTCAGTGCGGTGGGCTGCCATCCACATCCCACTGCCTTGTGGTCCACCGTCAGCAGGTGGATCTTATAGGTGCCCGTTGGGCCTGATTTCCTTGAAGATGCCACCACACGAAGAGGGCCGTGAGGAGGGCCCAATTTGTCCGCTGGTGTCTTGCTGGGTATAGTGCTATCCTGTTCTTCCGGTAGAGGAGGCACTTCTTGGATCTCACCTGCGTCATCCTCCTCCAGAATAGGTGGTGGTTGATCCTTGGGAGGAGAGATGACTGTGAAGCCTTCGTCCAAAGATTCGCTGAAGAGGGAGTCCTTCACGCTCTTCTTTGATGGGGATGGCTCAGCCAAGGGCAGGCCCTCCCAGTCAGGGTGACTAAGGTCCTCCCGGACCATCCGGACCTTCCATGGAGATCTCCGAGAGGTTGTTTGATGTTGTTTGCCACTTCATGCCATACCTTGACCACCACATTGCGCTTCTCCCTGGTATAGACATCGGCTGTTGATTCTGTCATCCAGTTCCCCAAGTACCTCCTTTGATCTCCGGAGATTCCGAGTTGAAAAGCACAGTCTGGAATGAAGACACGGAAGCTGTGCCATGTGAGGTCTTGGAAAAGTTCTGGGGGAACCCCCCTCCTACCCAATGCATCTTTCAGCCATCGAAGGGTTCGATCAGCCTGTCCAGGCCTGGCGATGAATCCCATGCCATCTTTGCTGATGGTGGGTATCAGGTAATCACTCTCCTCAAAGCTGGGGTGCTTGGGAGAGCCGAGTCCACCATGTGAGTAGAGGTTGCCACCATGCGTGGCCCGTGAAGGAATATTTCGGACAAATCAAGGGCACCGGATGTTTCCTGATCCGTGCGGCACTGACCGTTTTCGTCTGCCATGCTGAGAACTCCAAGGTGGTAGTCGTATGCTTCAAAGTGGATGGTGCCGTGTGCTGAAGATCGTTGAATCTCGCTGAGCAACCCACCTGGTAGCGGACAATCCCCAGGATGAAGGTGTCCAGTTCTCTTGGGGCGTACGCCCCCTTTTCCTGCCGGCTATGAGCTCCGGGAAGAAGGGGCACCCCAGCAGCTCCTTCTTCCAAGGCCAAAATGACTTCTTTAGGTGGTACTTTGGCTTTCCTGGCTGGCTGTACCACTGCAGGGGTGAGCCCTGTCTCCACGGTCTGCTTCTTCTGGAGAAGACGGTGTTCTTCCTGAACAGCCAAAAGCCCGAATTTCTTGGCGAACCAACGGAATGTGTCCCAACAGAGCTGGAGCTTGTGGGGAGTGACCTCCTGGGCCCGTAGGCGGTTAAGAAGCTCTCTAACATTGCTCTCTTTCCAGGGGATCGGCAGGTCCCATTTGAGCATTTGTTCCAAGACAAGGCATCTCTGACGAAGTGTCCGGAAGCGGGTATCTCCAAGAAGATCGTGGAACTCCTGTTCCTCATTGTCTCCCCGGAGAGGGGCAAGGTGCGCAATCTCCCCAGCATGGGGGATTAGATGTGCCAATAGGGTTGATCCCAACCCAGTGCATCGCTTGCTCCAATGGGTTGGGCCAGGTTAGTGATGCCATTTGGAACATTGTGCTGGCGAATCCTGAGAAGGCCGGCTTGGAAGGCATCCACTGAGGCTCATTGATCCTCCTGGTTGCACGTTTATTCTTTTGCAACAAGGGGGACCACGACGTGAGCTCATATATGCCACCAGTCTGTGGGAACCCACAGGCTGGATCAACAGGCATCTTCCGGGGATCGACCCCAGACCGATGACAGGTAAAAAGTGTGGAGCGGCCGGCAGTCTTACAGTCACACGTCAACCAGATTTCCCTTGTTGAGTCTTCCCTTGATTTTTCGTGGGAGAGTTTTTCACTTTGTGACATTGTTGCATGTGAACTTGAATGTGGTGGTCGTTTGTGACAGTTGCTCTTTTGTTTGCTTTTTGATTTCACTTTTTCGATTTGGGCAACACTGGGGGATGCTTGCTAGCTGTGCCTGCTTGGGGGGGGTAGCTGTTTTGGCCCATATTCTCAAGCAAGCTCATTATGAACGCCAGTAGTCTACTGGTTCCATCCCCCTTTGGAAGGGCATTTCTACGAGCCCCACCTTGGCAAGTGACCCTGGATCCAACATCCGCGAAGTCAGGGTCCAGTTCATCTTCCGGCACGGCTGGCCGAAGGCATGTATGGAGCAGAACATGTCCATCTGATTGATGGGGTCCAAATCCATGGTGTCGGAGGGTTTCTTGGAGGAATACCACCTTTGGATACATCCTGAACACAGCCCTCACCAGGATGGGGGGTGGAGACCCCGCAGCGGGGGACCACATGGAAGTTTCTACAGATGTTGGAACTTTTGGCTAAGGTGAGGTCAGGCCCTGATTGTCAAGCCCTGATCCCACGGCCTATTCTGAAAGGCAGCTTCGCTGGGAGATCGTGGACAGAGAACGATGGCTGAACAGTCCGATTACTGACCTTAAACTGGTCAAGTGGAGACACTGGAAGCCATCTCGCATCAAAGAGTTGGGACCTATCAACCAGAAGGTCTTGGAGGGCCACTTGAGAAGGAATCCAGCCTCTTGTAGAACTCGATGCGGCTTCACCCATCTGTTGTAGAGGCGCTCCGGGGGCTCATCCAAGACCATCTGAAGGACCACATTGCCCGAGGTGATTTGAAGAAAGCGGGAGCTCCCCATCTTTCCCTTCCAAAAACCCTTGCACCATTTGCAGCAATAGCCTCCACGTGTCACACCCTTCTCTTTTTGGACCATTTCCCACCATGCGCCCCCAGAAGGCATGGCGCCTGCCTCCAGGATAGCTCTTCCTCATGTAGTCCTTCCCGCAGGCGGAGACCACGTTGTTCACAGTGATGGGTGGTTTGCGTTCCGCCTCGTAGTCCTTGCCATCGTCGCCCTCAATGGTGATGAATGGAGCAGGCGAATGGCCACTCTGCCGTGCTCCCGGGTTCGGATGACCGCTATAAGGTTCCTCTCCCAGGAGCTTGGCACCCTGGGCTGTCAAGTTCACATGGCCCGCAAAGGGGTTGAGGTTCATGGCTTCAATGGCGGCGGCGGAGTAGCCCAGCTTGGCATAGAAGGGTCCTGCAGCCGCTGCATCCACTTCAGCATGCCAATACTGCGTGGTGTTGCATCTCCAGGCCACCTTCACATCCATGAGCTGATCTGCAGGAAGAATGGCCACAATCTGATCGTAGATCTCTGGGTGATCCTTGAAGGCTTCCAGAGGGAGGCTGATTCTCTCATCACAGATGGCCCTCATGATCATGTGTTCACGGTCATCCGTGATTGGGGCCACCGGAATCTCCATCACCACCTGTGGCGTGTTGGTCAAGAACGCCCGCATTGCCAAGAACTTGCCCAGCTCCCGATAGCATTGGCGCCACTCTGCCGGGGATTGGGGTCTTCCAAGGTTGTTGGCATCCAGGAACTGCTGCACCTCATCCTTGGTCTTCTGCAAGTTGGCCTGGTGTTCCTTGGCCGTTTCCCTGTCCCTTGGGGAACGTTGGATCATCAGGGGCATCTCACACCAGATGCCGTACAGCTCCTTCATGGTCCAAGCATTGCCATAGACGTGGAACAAAGCAGGCAAGGTCCAAGTCTGGGTCTGCCTCTGCCAATAGCGCTCCTCATCATAGGGGGCCCAAAAACCACCACGGATCGACTCTGGGGCTGGTCGCAAACCAGCTTCCACCTGCTTCTTCACATCCTCCGCAGTGTAGAGGCACGGGGTGAAGTTCCAATTCCTCAAGTCAGCTGGGTGCGTCCGGGTCTTGACCCGTTTCAGCTGCTTGGCCCACTTGGGTGGATTGAAACGTCCATAGGCCAACCTCCAGACTCCACCAAACTGGCGAAGCTCTCCGAAGTGATGATTGCACATCCGTGTGAGGAGGGGAAGCTTGAAGGCAGGGTGGGCTGGTCCCACCATCTCCCCGTCGAGCTCCAGTTCCTTCACTGGTCTCTCAGGAAGCTCTGAGTACAGCTTGGGGGCAAATTGCCTCGTGTTGCTGGTCTGCAGGAAGCCCTTCATCTCCTTGTACTCGGTGATCACTGCCTCATGGTCAATGGCCATCGCATCATCCATCTCATATTCCGGGGCGAAGACATTCTGCTCGAATGCTGCTCTGGCTCGGTCAGACCAAAAGGACCGCGGTTCTGGGATCAGATGGAGGGAGGCTGCCATCTTCTGTCCACGGGCCTGTTGTGCCAAGTTCTGCTCCCTGGCTTTCTCGATGCTGGTTTGAGCGTGCAGGATGCTGGCCCCTGGGCCATCCAAGTAGCTCCTCTTCAAGCACTCTTTGTAGTGCTCCATGTCCAACTGTAGCACCTTGGCTCCCAAAGCCTCCTTGTCTGCCACACTGAGGGCCCCACTCTGCATCTCCCCCCAGGACTTCTGTCGTCAATGTGACTGCTTCTTCAATCTTTGCCGGGTCCACTTGTGGGGGTTCAATGGGATCACAAAGTGTGGCCTGTGGGGCACATCATCTCCATGGCTGCACCTGCATCCACNTAGCACCTTGGCTCCCAAAGCCTCCTTGTCTGCCACACTGAGGGCCCCACTCTGCATCTCCCCCCAGGACTTCTGTCGTCAATGTGACTGCTTCTTCAATCTTTGCCGGGTCCACTTGTGGGGGTTCAATGGGATCACAAAGTGTGGCCTGTGGGGCACATCATCTCCATGGCTGCACCTGCATCCACCTCATGCATCTCGCCATAGCCAAGGCCCCTCTTCTCCGAGGGCTTCAGGTACTTCCTGGACAAAAGCTTGCCGTGCTCCATGGATCGCTTCTTCAGGATGTAGCATTCCAATGCCCTTTCCACCCCAGCACGGGTCAAGGGCTTGCCACGGAAGATGTCGAACAGCTGGGCTACTTCTTGTACTGAAAGTCCACCAAGTAGGGAGGAGACGTAGCGAGAAACATGTGGAAATGGTTCAGGGAAGCAGGTCAGGCGGAAGAAACCATCACACCTGCAGGCTCCACTTCGACCCGCTTTGGTCCATCTGTTTGTGGTCCAACCACATCCTCTTGAAAATCTCCAACACTGAGCCTGTGGATATGCTCCGTGAGGGCCGAGAGAGTGTCCTTGACTGTCTCCATGTTCGCATCCTCTTGGGTCAAAAAGACGTACTGCTCCCTGTCTTTCTTCTCTTGGTCTTGCAAAAAGGTCCCCACCATCTCAGTCTCAGTGAGGGGCACGGGGTCGGCAATCAGCCAGTCATCGTCGGACTTCTTGTCAACCTCCATGTGCTCTACCCCATCCTCAAGGCCTGCAGCCGAGGTAGGGGGAACAATCACCGCATTTGCACCAGCCGCTGCAGAAGGGTCAAAGGACGCCGCCAAGTCCGCAGCCATTGACTCCGGCTTCATCAGACCAGAACCACTGGCTTCGCCCGCTATAAGCTGGGGACCAGGGTTGGCAGAATCGACCTTCATCTCCGGGGCAGAACCAAAAGCAGCCGCAACCCGTTGCAGGGCATCTGCATCCTTCTCTTCATTGGTTGGAAGCCTGCCTCCTTCCTTGGTGGCAGCCTTTGTGAACTCGATTGGAGTGAATCCAGACATGGCTCAAAAAGGGATGAGAGATAGAATGCGTGAGGCGCAGTTTTCTTTTGATCGTGATGATCACAGTTTCACTTGAGCCAAAATGGAGACATTTTGCTCAAGTGAACATTGCAGACATATTCATGCTTTCCAGCAAGCTTCCCAAGCAAAATGAAAATATACATAAATATTATACATGTATAAAGACCAATCTGTTTCTCATGCGGTCTTCTTGCCTTTTGAGCACTGGCGCTGTAACAAAGGCGCAAATATGATGAAACCGCCTGAAAACATGAAAGCAGCCCGGGGATGTTTCGCTTCAAAACATTTCAAAACTCCAAGCGAACATCTGTCGGTCCGTCACATATGCTTCATCATCCTGTTGGCTGTTTGCCACAAACGAAGGCCAAAATAAGAACACACAACCAAATTAACCAAAAAATTAAACACTACGTCATAAACCTACATAATACATACGTACAACTTCATTCGTGGTCTGGGGTTGAAAAATGTTGAAAAGATAGCCGCACTGTGCTTTCAATGAGAAGGAGGCAATCGAGTCAAGACAAGGATCATAAAAACGCTGCCCACTCACAAGTACATCGATGTGCATCACGCTCCAGCGTGCCTGGTCTTTGTTCTTGGCATCAGCTGCCTCCAACAGTTGACCCTGCACAACAGTTGCACGTGGGGCAAACCTTCTGACATTGACCTGCGAAAAAGAAACGTTCATTCAAATCAATATATTCATCAGGCCCCTTCTATTGGGTTTCCATCAAGAAATTGACAAACTCCACCAACAACTCTTTATAACCCTTTAATTCCAACATGCACATGCCATACTTGTGTATACTTGTAAGATCTTGCAACTGCTTTCGCTTCTAGATGGTGTGTGCATGTGTGTGCTATAGACTCCATAGACATCCATAAACCACATTGATCCATTTTGAATGTCCAACTGCTGCCTCCGGGGTTTCTGCGGCTGGCTCCGCGGTCTGGGGTGGGGCTTCTGTAGTCCTATGCAACATGGAGCAAAACAGTTGGATGACAGTCCAAACATGTCTCAATATTGCATTGTTGTGTGGAGACATGAAGCATCCTAGTATCAGTCTTTCATACCTTCCATGAGTTTCAGCTTTGGACTTTACACTGCATCAGGCAAACGATATTGGCAAATTCTTGTCACACTCAGCGTGTAATCCTCTAGTGACTCTAGTGACGAACCCCTCATATTCACATTTTGTTCATGTCTGGTTCAAGAAAATGTATGAACTTATGACAAGACTGAACATGTCCCAGTCTCCTTTGAGGCGGCCCGGCTTCCTGCAGAACATAGGTCGATTGGCTGTGCTAAGTAATGCCAGGAATGATTCGGGAAACTTCAGGTACCAGAAACCAGCATGTTCAATGAACAAAAGTGCAGCCGTACGCCATCGTACACCACATATGTTCGCATTCAATTCACCAAAAACAATTATTCAAATGTTCTGACATTGAGCTGCAACAAATGCAAATCGAGACTTTCGCTGGTCTGCTGTCCTTCCTTTCATCACAAACGTTGTCAAGCTCCCCGAGCAACTCTTGCAATCCAACATGCATGGTACATACTTGTACATACCTGCACATATTTTTGCTTCTAGATTGTGGTCTGGTTCAAGATTTTGTGCACTAATACTCTTAAACCCAGTTTGTTCAATTTCTCTACCAAAATCTCTTCTGACTGATCACTCATTGAACACAAGTGCGGTTGTGAACCTTCTGAGCGATAGAGGTGTAGCAAAAGCGCAAGTAGACTGATGCTGCCTCACACCAATCTAATCTGCACCCAACATGAATACATTAAGAAGTCAACATTCACTTCCTCATTCACTTGTGGCACAGCATCATCATCCCGTTCAGCATGCTTTAGCCAGTCTACAATCATCTACAATCCACACAATGCCCTGAAGTGCCACAACAGGCCACAACTCAACAGCGAGAATCTCCCGAACTTGACATGCTTATTCTGATTTGTTTTACCTGAGCAGCAACTTTAAAAAGGCCTGCCTCGTCTATTATCTTGACATCAGCTGCCTTCACTGGAACCTGCACGGGAGACTACCCCGTTACCCAGGTCATCGACACGAATGGTATTTCCACCACGTGTCCAAGAACCAAACCTGGAGGGTGACATGGAAAGAGTTGCCAAGCTGCTCAATTTTTTGAAGGTATTTTCATGTCCCTTACATGCTTTGATGATAAGAATGCACATAACATTGTGACCTCATTTTACACTTCTATGGGCAGTCAGATCATGATGGCACCTGGCAGTTCGCCAGCTTGGCGAATGCTGATTTGAATCTCGCTTGGAATTTCTGACATAACAAAATGATGGCACAAAACCATCTGAGGTAAGGTCATTTACCCAACTTCAACCAAGTTTATTGATGGAGATTCTTAGGAGTTGAACTATGACCCCCCCAACTACATCCAACTACGATATCTCCCGTACTTCCTGGCCCCATTCCACCACTTTCTGCAGATGTCAAAGCAAATTGGGAACGCAATCGCTCACAATGGCCTGTTGTGATGTACTTGGCCTTGGCTGGTGGAAGATCTGTACAACTGACAGAATGTGGCTGAGACAAACACGTTGCAACATATTCCAAGCCTCGGCGCTAAATGTTTTGAGGGAACAAGCAACCAACCAACCAACTATTCAACGTTGCACCTACCTGGGTATTCTCAATGATTTTCCATTTAAAAGCTTCAAATGACAATCATTGAAATGTGTGAGTTCACTAGCATCAAAATGCTTCACTAATATTCACTAATAACCTTAGAATGCATAATATGTATAAACGCAAATCTTGGCATCAACACAAATCAACCTCCAAACCTTTGACTGGGCACTCAATTGATCCAGTTTCATGAACATGTTTAACAAGGAATGCTTGAAGATGAAGCCCTTGGGCCTCATTGTTTTGATCTTGGAAACATCATCCGTCTATGAATCCGAAGCACAAAGGATCATCATCAACGTTCAGCAAATTGCGGTTGGCAAAGATCTCTTCGCCCGTCAAGGTTGGCTGAGCAAATCCGTACAGCTGACATTCGAAAACTCCAAGTTGATCTAAAAACTCCTGATCAAAGGTTGCGCATGCTGGGCGTAGCTTGGGCCATCCTCATGGTTGGCGTTGGATCCTAATGCTATGTGAATGATCTATCCATTTTTGATGGAAACTCGAGGAACAAATCACGTAGGAAGAATGACAAAGGCATCTCCTTTCCTTTTTTTCACTCCAGGGTTCAGCTCATGAGGACTATCTATGACTACAGTAAATCATCTCGCAAATTGCTTTTGGGATCCTGTGGGAAGGAACAAATTCCCAACTAATTGAAAAGAAAATCTCAGTTTGCGGAGTGACGTGCTGTCTGATGCTTGCTTTTTGCGGACTGCTGAGGATCTGGAAGAACAAAGCGCCAGGTACTAGCAGTAACCATTAATATACTTTAATCACATATCATCACACGGTATCACGCCCACACACACAAATATATCATTGATATTCTTTTATTCTCTATATTTAAATGTGTAAACATACATACATACATGTATGCACAATATGTTAGACATGAATCATTTGCAAATATTGACATTCAGGCCCTATATTATGCACCCGTCCTTGCGAGGATCTGCGATGGTCCGCCGCTCAAGAACATGATCATATGCTCCTCGAAGGCTCATCCCCTCATACCTCAATTTTGCTGAGACAAGCTCCCACCGGCAACTCACACGTGAGATACTTTGAGGGAAACAAAATCTGGATAAATCAGGCAAACCATGGTAGGAACATATTAAGACCCACAGATGTTGACCTGATAGAATCTAAGCCGCTAAGCCTTGTGACCTTGTGACACCCGTCGTTTTTTCGTATTCCACATCTATGCGCCAAGGCGACTTCATAAGATAAGCGATTGTCACTGAGGCAGATCGTGAGACACCTTGTGCGCAGTTCACCAAAACGTGATGACGCTCATCACCGGTCTTGGCATCGTGAATAAATTGCAAAGCCCCATCGAGTTCTTTGAGAATGTCTTGATCACGAGTGTCACCTGAAGATCAGGGGTTGGGGAGGGCGGTTTGCAATTCATAATTATGTATTATATATATAAATATAAGTTTGTTAGATACAAGAACAACCACAATCGCGCACAAAAATCGCTTGTGCGAAACCAAGCGCATTCCCCAAGATTGCACTGCTTTCCAAATCAAGTTGCCAAAGTCCAGCTTTTTGTAGAGGAATGGCAAGCCCTGGTCTTCGTTATACTTTGTTACGAGGTCCACTGTGTCTTGATGTGGATTCCTCAACTCAATCGACGTTGCTGGCGTGCAAAACGCCTAGACTCCGTTTACTGAGATGATCAAGAAGATACTGTACCTGTACAGTGTAATACAATATCTTCCTCAGTCATTGCACCTCGAAAAAAAAATGCCACAAACGTATACACAAGTTGTAAATATATATATATATATGAATATATGAAGTTGTCATAAACACATCATCAGCATGCGTTCATGAATTTAGTTCGGGCCGAGATTCACGTCATTCGCCAAGTTCAACACATGAGTGATGCCGGTGCGAACAGTGAGCTCCTGGTCGTTCTCCAAGTTCCGCTTCCCTGAGCTACGCATCGCTCTTCTGTCATATGGACCAATAAAAACGATTGAAGAAATTAAACAGACTCAGCAATCATCAATTACTCATGCTTGCTTAATTCAAATTTCAAATATATTGCTCATAGGTTAATAATGCACTGGGCTCCAAGTCTTTTCTCACAGATCTGTATTTCATTACAAACAAGACTTGCCAACTCATGGCCCAAGGTGCCACCCAAAAAGAGCCATGGCAAGATCTCCTGGGCAAAGAGCAGCTGGGAAACGGTGGTGCTGAAATCCAGTGAAATCCATGTAATACAACCAATAAATGCAGTTCAATGGTGTTAAATCCATCTTGGTCTAAGCGATGCCGCTTGAAGATGCTTTAAGGCTTTGGTTGTGGAAAAAAACGGTGCAAAAAACCAAAAACATGGTACTGAGCTGACAATCGCCCACCAGCAAATGATGCTGTTGCTTGCCAAGAGTCGCTAGAGTGTGCAGTCATGTGAGATGCCAAATGTTCTTCCAGCACATCCTTCTCACACCGTGGGCACTTCACTCTTTCTCGTGCTGCTGTGGGATCAATCTGAGAGAGGTCAATATCACCAATTTCCTGCGGAATGACAAATGGCGGAGTTCATTCATTGCTGCATAAGGCTCCCCGCGCTGAAAGATCTTCGTGCCTAACAACAAAGATATATGCAGCCTGGCACCGGAAATGTCCTTGGCTTCCTCTCTGTCTTTCCTGGGCCCGAAATGGCCAAGGATGGGCAAGGCATATCATCTTCAACCCTACATTGCAAGCCTTGTGGGACTGTCTCAATGCATTACGGGTCTTCAATTTAGTGCGCGTACGCCATGCGCTTAAATTGACCTGGAATTCAAAATTGGCGCCGAAGTTTCTCAAAACTTCCCTTCCCTTCATGCGACGTTAGCTTCTTCTCCCCAATAGCACTCACCCTTTGAAGAAGCGCACTCATGCCGCCGGTGGCAGGGGCCGCCTCAATGCAACATGAAGACCCTCAAGTGTCACTGGAGTGACCCAAGATACCGTTCTTGCTTCAAACCGCAAACTGAAATGAATTCAATGTGGTATTTTGGTAAGGTCCTATTTTCACCTTGCAGATTTGTTTTTTTTTGACAACTGCCATGCGGCGGTCCTACTGTTGAAGAAATGGAGATGTATGGAGATGTTTCACATCTCAAAATTCTCCAAACGAGTCCTGGAATATCCCAGAACCAAAAGTTGCGGTCTCCAGCTTCGAATATCAGCAGCCTTCCGCAGCTAAGGGCCCACCAATGCTAGCCTCCAGTTGGCCAAAGGCAGCCCATTGCTAAGCTTGAACCAAGCGCCTCCTTTCGAGAGGTGCAGCAGCCTCAGGCTATGCCTCATCCTTTGGCTTCTCAGCCTCTTTCGGAGCCTCTTCGGCCACTTCAGCCTTGGGCTTTTCGACTGTCTCGGCCTTTTCCGTCTTCTCTGCCTCAGCCTTTTCCAGATCTTTCTGCTTTGCTTTTAGCACTTCCAAGGCCTTGTCGACTTGAGCCTTGTTCAGAATCTTTTGCTTCTCCTCAGTGCCAAAAAGAGTGTCCTCCCCATCTTCTTTGAGGGCCGCTTCGGCTTTCTCGATCATTTTGATCAGGTCATCTTTGTTTAGCTTGATGGCGCAGGCTACACCGGCGAAAAACGTGGCCTTCAAGTTGATGGTGGGCTGGCGCTCGCGTGAATCGTCAAGGCTGAATTGAGGATGCTCTTTGCAAATCAGTTCACACTGGGGCATGACGCCTTTGAGCTTCTCAATGCCTGCCTTGATCTTCTTTCCCAACTCAGACTCAGGGTCGACGTCAAGTCCCACCTGCCATCGAACCAAACGCGCCTCAAGCTGCTCCATCACAGGAACGGAGCCCTGGATGATGAAGTGTGGAACCGTGAAGCCCAGCATGCCGTAGGTTGCTATGATGCCATCAACCAATGGCATCATGAAGTCGACATCCCGCAAAGTATCAGACTGTTCTTTTTCCTTTGCGGCTGCTTCCGCACGCACCATGTAAGACTTGCACTTCTCGGTTACGTCAGCCACGAATTTGCTCATCTGTGGGATGGAGCCCAACTCTTCCTCCACCTTCTTCTGAATTTCATCGATTTCATCTCTGAATTCCTCCTTTTCGTTCAGCTTCCCTTCCCACTGGTCAAAGTATTCGAAGATTTCCATGAGGCCTGAGTCGACAGGTTCGGTCCAATCTCCTTCTTCAGCCTCAGATGCCACCTTGAACTGCTCTTGGAACTTCAAGACTTCCTTCGCTTCTTCAGAGGAAGCATCACCATCATCACCCTCCACTTTCGACAGCTTCTCAAGGAACTCTTTGGCAATCTTTGGAGTGCAAAGCTCATACTGGAACATCTCCTTGACTCTACGCTCCTTCATTTCTTCAAGGATCTTGGCGTATGTCATCGCGGAAGCACCGCCCTGCCTCTTTGCCGGCGTGGGCGCGGCAGGTGGCACGCAGCCACCTGAAGTCTAAAACATTCTAAAACCTTGAGCCCAAGAATTTGAGTGCAACTTTCACCTTGCAGAATTTCATCTAGTGATTCAAACTTATCCAAACCACATAGCTAGAAACTATATATATATAAAATATATATACATATGAGCCTCACTATCCCTCATTATTTAAAAAAAAAAGATTTTGAATATCACCGCATTTTCAAATTCTTCCCACACAAAACCCACCAAAAAACCCGACGTATCACGTCTTCTATCAACGGCCTTGGGTGGTGTAGAGGTGGAAACTCCAACCCGGGCCTTGGGCTTGGCCTCGAGGTCCAGTTGCGATTGAATTGAAATGAAGCCCCGTTCCCTTGAACAGCCAGCAATCCAGGTTTCCATGAAAGTGATAGTGTATAATTTTATTTATATTATATCCACACTTTTTGTTATATCAATTATGGTGCATGAGTTTGATTCAATATTAATCTATATAATATATCTTAATTATGTTTCGACATCTGCCAGACTATGAGTTCCAAACAGTTGGAGTAAAGCCGCGCCTTCGGCGGAGGTGCTTTGCCTTTGCCGCCTTTGCCCTTCCCCTTGGGCTTGGCATCTTGGGAAGCTTCCTGATGAAATCGGAGTTCAAAATGGACCAAATGAAACCCATGCCTTGAGAATTCGCATGGTTCCACTGCTAAACTTTGAGGAATTATGAGGAATTATACATAGAATCTATAGAATTACTGGATCACCTGTTGATCTCTTTTGAGTCATGTCTAGTTGTTATCCACCTTGCTGCTGACTGGACATTTTGGCTCTACATTCATGGGCTTTTCGTATCTTTTCATGGTGCCCATCCATGAGGAGTTTCGTCCGCCAAAGAACGCAAGAGTAGCCTCTAAAAACTTCACAAAAGAGTTGAGACAAACACATCAACACATTCAATTTCTCATGACGTATCAGAATGCATTCAGGCAATGATTAGGGAAACTGGGAATCTTCCTATGTCCAGCACCCAACAACATCCGTGGACGACGAGAATCCGGTTGAGTCTGGATCTCATGAACTTCCTCATTCAGCTTAGATGCTTCAGCTGTCGGCTTTCCTGCACGTTGGAACATGTTGGAACACTTCAAAAAGGAAAAACAATCCATCCTGAGAGTTGATGTTTCATCCCAACTCCTTGCCTTCCAGCACATCCTTCACTCCCACTTTTGCGAAACCTGCAACCCCACATGTACCATGGGGAGGGTCTCTCATGCATGTCGATGTCAAAACATTCACAGTCTGTAACATGAACTTGTCAAATCCACCTTCAACTTCCAGGACATCCTGAGGACTTGCACTTGGACTTAGGCTGTCTACACCTGGCAACTGAGCTCATCTGTGCTCCCTTGAAACCAACGCCGGTCAAAAATCGCTAGCATGCACAACTAGCAAAGGCATGACATGCTGCCCACTCTGGAGCATTATAGATATTATGAGCTACTTGTACATAATTGTATCAATTGGTATTGATTGAATTGATATTTGCAGTATTACTTCTACACCAGTCTGAGTGATTGCTGAAAAATGCCAACCATTTGAAACCATTTCTGGTGAATGGTGTGTCGCTGCCTTTTTCGGACCACATGCTATGTTCAATCTCACCCATTGGTGGAACGTGGAAACTACGATTCCCTTCCCTCATTGATCCTTGCACAAAATGGAGCACCAATTTTCCAGGACTCCTTCTGGTCCCGGGCCAGGGGCTGGTGCTTTTCAATTAGGCTAAGGCTTTGAAATTGAAGAGCCTCTTGCCTCCAGCTCTACAAAGAGCCAAACTGGTGGGGCAGCACATCTGAAAAGAACATGTACATCAAAGTGTATGATTATATATATACGTATGCATTTGAATGTAAATGACAGTCTATGTGTACCCCTGTATGTCACAATGCGGCCTGCAGTGCCAGAAATAGGGTAAGTTTTTTGTATCACTAGAATTTCCGCTGCTCACCTAGACATGAAAATGCACTCTGAATTTCCAACGTCAATCTATCTGGTTGATCCCAAGGGCTTCGGCGCCGGCCGCACGGCAGAAAAAAGGTTCTGCCACAGCGTCTTGTTCGCTGCACCAATCTTTCGTGGGGACGAAGACGATTCCGATGTGGATGAGTCGATGGACTTGCCTTGAGATTTGGGATGATTTCATTCGAGGTGGGATTCCCCAAGATTTGCTGGGGGAAAATTCAAATATTGAGAGGAAATAAGACAGATATCCTATCACTGCAAAACCAAAGGTCGACTCATGCACTCAACATTTCGTCACCAAAAAACAGTTACGGTATAATTTTGGTACAACCCGTAGTAGTGAGTAGTGGACACTGATGCTTGAGATGCAGGAAAAAAGTTGAGTTTACAGGGTCCAGCTTCTAGGACCTGTCCCAGCGTGGTTGCACAACTTTCTTCGGTTGGGAATCGACTTCCAAAAGAACATCCCACCATGTCACCATAGTGCATGAATGCTATGACAGTGGTCACTATCACAATATAAATTTGATATAACCACCTTATGAATGCTTTGTGATAAGAACTGTCCACCCCTGTGGCGTTGCAACACGATGTGTGTATCGAAAAGAAACGCTCCATTTTAATAGCAAGCAGCCGAAACAAGTAGGCTCCAAAAGTGCAGTGGCTGCCTTTACACCAGTCTTAGGTGCCTCGCTCTCTTCAGGCTCAGATGATCGACCGAACTGACGAGGCGCTAACATTGCTCCCAGTCAAATGGATTTTCTGCGACGTTGGTTGAGCCAGACTTGGCGAAGGGGCAATGGATCCAAAATGAGACGTAAAGTGAGTGCACTGGATTCTTGAATTGCATTGCAAAGCCTCAAAGGCTGTGGTACTCTAGTCGGAAAATAATCTCATTCTGTAACAATCCACATGGTGGTTGGTCCTGCACATGTAAACTGGGCATGACTTGGTAGCCCGGCCTTCAGCACTGCTGCTAGCACTTGGTGTTGCAGTGGCTGCACTGGATGGACTAGTGGCAGGACCTCAGAACGTCTGCAGCAGGAAACATCTGCCTTGAGTTGTTATTTGATGTTATTTGGGGGGGCCATGAGGGACCTGAATATGGATTCCATCAAGACTCCATCTCTCTACGTCTTGTTTTCCTGAATTCCTGTGGTCCATCTTAGCCAATCTCAGGCTTCTTGGCTCTGGCATGAGTTCGGGGCAGAGTCACAGGAAGGTTTGAAAGTGAATTGTGGAAAGGTTGTGGGGGCGAGTCCTGGCTTGGGAGAGGTTCCAATTTAAGGTTCTGCAATACTTGTGTATCAGTACGTAGTTCCGTGGCATCTTGAAGGCTTGCCTTTCAAGTCTCTTCTTATTCTGGCTCTGCGCAAAAATTCTTTCAGGCCATGAGACAATGCAGCTTCACTGCTTCCGCCACCGGTGCTGCTCCTGACGAGGGGTGGAAAACCTTGTCTTTTTTTGGAGAATTCCAGGAGGAAAACGAGTGAACTATAACTATATTAGCCGCTTCAATCCCTACATTTCTGACAGGAACCTGCTGGCAATCTGATAGGTCCTCCAGCTTGCCTGCTGCAACAAAACTGAGAGCTGAAGCCCTGACCCATGAGCGCCTGGCGATGGGAATGGTGATTGGTGGTGGTTGTTTCTATCTGGTGATTTCAATTTGATGCTGATAGTCAAGCTGAGGCTGAATATTGTGTTTTTTTTGGTTCTGCCTGTTCTTATCCAGTCCAACATTCCAGGATTTCGAAACCAAACGTGTCCCGATTGGAAACCTGAGTGTTGATGATTTGAAATGATTCACTGGGGCTTAGGCGGCTTAGGTCACATCTGGCTATGCACGACCGCGACTTGTCATGATTCATCGGCAGCCCCCCGGCCTTTGACACGTGACCCCAGCGTCACTCTGATCGGCTTTGGCCCGGATACGAGCAGAGTGGCAGCGGCGAAGCGGAAACAATCTATATTTATATTATTAAAAAACAAAACTTCCCAGAAAACTTCAGCCACAGCACATCCCCGTTGTTCATTTGGGGTAAAAACTGAATAAAAACTCTTAAAGCCCTGAATTGGCTTGAAATATCTTGAAATAAAAAAAGATCCTGAAACACAAGTAAAATCTCCCGAGGATTCCAAAAGGTCAATGGAACACCTAACGCCACAAAGACGTCAACAACTCGGGCGATGCAGCTGCGCATGTGACCAAGGTCCCGTGGGAATAATCCACCCCGCACCACTGCGAAGCTGTCTGGCAGAACTGACCTCAGTCAACATACGGGAGTTTACCCTGTCCATCCCTACCCCTGGTGTATACAAACACCACACTGTCCATAAAAGGTTTTTTTTCCGGCAGGGCTGTGAGTGTCCCCCACCCATCGTACACTGCAAAAACCAAAAAACAAGTGATTTTCTGGAAATGTTCAAATTTATTAAGAATTAGAGGGTACATACTTCACAAAATGAGCGAAAAAAGGCTCAAGACATCGCACATTTTTTCAAACATGGTCACAAGGAAACGCTGTAATCTCCAGTGTTTTGCATTTTTTGTATTGGAACATGCAAAGCTTGAGTTTACTAACTACAATCGTTTCGTGCATACAATTCTTGAAACCACTGGAAACAACCAGTCTTTTTTGATAGGACGTTACAAATTAGAACACTGTAAATATCAGCTTTTTGGGCTGCAGCGTGCGCAACACATCGTATGATTTAGCAATGCTTTGTTGCAGTGAGCATCAAAAAATCAAATAGGTACAGTTTAGCAGTTTTCATCCCTGGCTCTATCAGGGGTGAAGATAGGTCTTTGTATATAAGATATGTCAAATCTCGACCCCCCTCAATCCCTGCAGCAAAGTCTAATTCTTTTCTCGACTTCTTGTAGTCTTTGGCATCCCGACGAGGCTGGTGAGTCATACCCGCCTGCATTCTCTTGCTGCAACTCGCGGACCTTGGCGCAAATGGACATGCCTTCTGCTTCCGAGCGAATGGAAGATTTTATAAATATAGTGCTTAAAGACGCTTAAAGGTGTTTTCCTTTAAATACCTCATTGATGTTCCTAGCCCCAGCCCAAGTATTTATTGCAAGTTGAATCTTCTAGCCGTACAATACAAGTACCCCACATCCTGTGGGCCCTTGCCACTTCTTGACTTTACAGGACTCTGCTGAAAATTCGTTAAAATTTTTGACATCCGAGTCAACGACCGTCACAAAGGCATCTGGTGGCAGTGATGCTTGGGATGCCTGCAACCAACAGTGAGAAAAGTCCAGCAATCAGAGCTATCAGGTCCCCGGAGCTTGAGTGAATCGTCCAGAACTTAGTATGTAATACATAATAATGCATACATGATTCACATGATTTCATTAAAAATCATTCCATTCTGGCATTCTATAACAGGCTGCTGCGGCTGGCAGCCGCAACTTTTTAGGCATCTTTTTTTGGGACCGTCCGCGTCTTGGAGCTCTGCCGAAGCCTCAAGAATTCAAACGAATCAACGAACCCTTTCAAATGTGTTATTGCCATACTGCATATTCATGCATATTCTACTACCTCGACGGTCAAAATTTTCATTAAATGACCTGGAACTCAGCTTTTAACCTCATTCACCCGGTCTACCGCATGGCCATTTCGGGAAGAGCTTGGACCGAACATCCTGGTCTGCTGTCGCGGAGAAGGCAGAAGAGTTGGTCCCTGGCTTTCCGCCACACCTGCAAAGCCCGGCATGTCATGGATGGCGAAGGGTGAAGTGTGGAGTCCAGCAACAGCGTGTCTGATTTGTATCAAGTCACATAAGTTACAAATAATGTAGTTTCAGACAGCTTGATGAATCATGATATGTTTTATATAAGCGTTTGTGTGCCTGTATGTCGGCTTTATCTGGCTGTGAATCTGAAAAGGATTCGCTCTTGGCGAAAATCACCACCCAAACATCTTCTAGCCATCCAGACGGCTGGGTGGTTAAAAGATGCTGAGCTTTCCGGCATGTTGGGGACCTGGTTGAGGCAGGTTACCTCACAGTCGTGCTGGGCAAATGTTCAGCTGCTAGCCTTCGAAGCCTCAGCCTTTGAATACTTTGAGATAACATCTTGGGGCTGAAAGATGAATCTAATGAATGCAAACAAAAAATAGAGAAACTCCAACCTGTTTGCTGAAAAAGTGGTTGGACTGTGGCATGATCTGGCATTCAGATTTACTCTCTTCACCATTCAAAGGGCAACCTCAACATGACAATTTGCGGGCGCAAGCCTCTTCCCGATCACAGTAGCCAAAAAGGTTGCAAAGAAGCTCGAAGTCCCTGACAGTTAGACTTCCAACAAAGTCCAAAACGGATCAACAAGATCAAAGAAGACACTGATGAATACAGTAATTATCAAATATTGGTCTGCAGTGCATATAAAAAATGCACTGCAATGCTACCAAACAGTGAAAGACCTGGACTTTCAAAGATCCGCGCCTCGCATAGACCTGTCGGATGAGAGCCTTTACATCATCTGCCAGGGTATATGCACCTTGGACAGGTGAAGCCGAAGCCAAGCGTCCAACTGTAACCCACTGAACCGTGAGCCTATGGTGAACCCGTTGCACTCGGAATCCAGCTGATGTTGTTGCACACATAATTGTGCAAAGTATTGCTCGGCCTTAGGCCAGTGATGCTGAGTGATCAAATTCTCACTTTTTGAAATAAATCCAACAATCTTAGATCCACAGCATTCGTTTTCCTGTTTGGAACCTACAAGTATTCATCGCTGGTCCATCTCTACGTCTAAGAGTCGAGCATGGAAATGTTGAAGTACCCTCGCTGGACCCTCAGATCGACTCACCAATCTACCACTGGAACTGTTGGGGGAACACGTACCATGTTTCAAAACTGCCCTTGGACATCTTAGAACAGTAGTGGGTTAGGAGCTGACATATTGAAACATTATTGCAACAGTTCCGGTGCAGCTCTCAGGTCCCCGAACATGAGTTCATTAAAGGACTCCGGCAAACGCCTGTTGTCAATGGCTGTGGTGTTTGCCTGAGAGCAGGGATGTAAGCAAAATTTGGGACCCTCCGAATGGATTTACCTCACATTTTGGGAAGCTCAGCATCCAACAAAAGGATTCTCAAAATATTCCGCCTCATTGGATTGCGACGCGCATTAATTGTGCCAATGACTCTGAGATGGGCCAGTTGGGGTACAGAAAATTCCTTCAGAATGAACTAAATATCTTTAAAGAAGGCACGCTCGGTGTGCCAAATGTTTTCCCATTTGTAAAGTCAAATGTTTCATCACCTGATGTGTGGACTTCATATTGGTTCTTCTTTCTTTCTACTTTCTTCTGTGCTTGTCTCTGTGCGAAGTGCAAGCCCACAACCGACAACTACTCCAGGGAAAAATAAAAAAAAGCAAAGTACTTTGAATAGCACTTTGAATAACACACATCTGCTAAAATCATGCAAAAAAATCATCATCCTGGTAGCACAGATTTTTCATATGTCTTCAATCCTCATTTTCGGGCAAAGGACCTGAGGCAAGAAGTGGCAGTCTGCTCTGTAAGCATCGCCCGCCAGGACCTTGCATTGAGAGCCAGGATCCCAATGTCATCATAACAAACATGTATAGTGTCAATATGTGTCACTAGCAGCCAAGCTTACACAATGCTCAACATTCATGATTTGCGGACACAATTATCATGTTCACAAGTGAGCTCATGCTTTCTCTCCTGTGAAGGCATCTCTTATACTTCCTTACTAGATGATTATTTTGACAGCTCTGCCTTTGGAAGCTCTGCACGCAAGTAGGAGTTCACATCACAGGTTCGGTACCTCATGCGACAGGGTTTTGTATAGTAGAGACGCACAAGATGGATACATACCATTATACCATGTTGGTGTTTTAAGGAATGGGATGGCATCAAATCGCAAGGAGGGCGCACCAGGTCTTATATTTTTCGCTTTCGCGATCCAATCGATTTTGCCTCCATGACGTGTTTTGCCGGCAGCTGAAGGCAAAAATCGAATCCAGGCCATAGACCTGTCTCCAGCCACTGGTTGGTTGAATAGACAACAAAAAATAGCTTAGGAATCCTGTAATCGTTTGTCATCGTTTGTCTGCAACAGTATAAAAATAGTAGTATTCCAAGCAAAGTCACAAAACAGGGGACGATTATGAGCACAGACTGCATCTAGTAACGGGGCCTGTGACCTAAAGTCGTTCACTGCTCGGTCATACCTTACGTGAAGGCAAGGATTCTTGTGAGTCAAATCTCCTGTGAGTGACAGTTCGCGATTTCCCAACAAACACACCGGACCTATGTCTGCTAAGCTAAGTTGCGGATCTCTCAGGAAAGTGAAGGCTGACTTGTTGCCATAGTATTGTTGCCCAATATCTTTGGGCAAATACCTGACATTCCAGGATGCCAGGAGATGACTCTCCAAACAAAGGCACATCACGGCACACCTCCAACCATCTGATCCCTGATTTGCTTCTCACATTGTCAAAATTTGTTCATTCGTAGGCCACCTTTCTCCATTGCCCTTCATTCCTTTCTCAGCTGCACTTGGAGTGTTTCCATGTATTGAGACTCCCCACTTCGGCGGGGTATAGTACAGGTGACACCCGGTCATGCTGGAGTAGCCGCGCAAAATGGGATCCTGCGACATAAAAGTTCTCGTGATCCAGATTGCAAAGAAAAGCACGGGTAGCTTACTGTCACTATGACATCCTGATGTTTTCAGTAGTCAGCCATGTGACATGCAAACGACAGCAATGCTTAGTTCTGACTTGTAAAGCAGAAGCTGCTCTCCAAATTCAGACTTGGAATGCAAAATCTCTTTGCTTTAGGAAACCGAGGAAAATCTAAACTTGCAACTAACTATAGAAATTGATAGAAATTGACATACTGTCCACAATACAGCTTTTTGATTCTTTTCAGCTGCTAGAGATTAGGTGTTTCAGTATTTGTACGATTATGACGATTATCATATGATATATATATATTAAGTTGTACGTTTCGGGCCTGTGAGAGCCTTTTCTGAGGAATGTAAAAAAACGACATTTTCCATAGATTCTGGAAATTGAAAAAACTGAAAAACGTTCGTTTTTTGTTTCTGATTTTCCGTCTTTTCTATTGTTTTCCTTATTTTCCTTATGTTTTTTTTTCTTTTCCAGAAATTTTCAAGTTATTGAGCATGTTTTTCTTTATTTTTCCTATTTTCCCTATTTTCCAGATTCTCCAGATTTCCTGATTTTCCCATTTTCCGGATTTTCCAGATTTTCCAGATTTCCTGATTTTCTCATTTTCCGGATTTTCCAGATTTTCCAGATTTCCTTATTTTCTCATTTTCCGGATTTTCCGGATTTTCCAGATTTCCTACTTTTTCCCTTTTCCGGATTTTCCAGATTTCCTGATTTTCCCATTTTTTGGGATTTTCCTTATTTTTCACGAAAAAAAATAGTTGTTTTCCTTATTTTTCTTGTTTTCTTCGTTTTTTTTTGAATATTTGTTTTTTCCTTATATTCCGCATTTTTTCCTTTTCTTTCTTTTCTTCATTTTTTTGCTTTTCTGACGTTTCCGGAAATGATACGTTTCTTCAAATTTGTCATTTTCAAAGGTTTTCAGAACTATGGAAAAACGTCCATTTCCAGGAAACGTACTCTGGAGTACAATCCACAGACACTGGCCCAAACGTTCTTCTTAATATATATAGATATAATATGTGCATACATGCATACTTACACTACACTACATAACACGGCACTATGGATGAAGTTCTTCCTGGGGGATCTTGCTGAACATCTTGCCATGTTGAGCTATTTTTGCTCGAGTTAAGGCTGACCATTGTGTTGGTGCATGTTGCACAGTACACTCGTGAAATCATGCCCTGCTTGCATCTAGGTGGTGGTGGTCAGAATCCTGTAAGAACAAACACAAGGATGTCCAAAAATGCTGGGAAAAGATTGAGCAACCCCAAAGGTGAGGCAACATGTCAATCCATATCCTCTCGCTGTCTTTCTACATTCTGTTTTCTTCCTCTTGCTTCAGAAATACGCCAGGAATATCCCAAGCAAAGCAATGCACCCCCCCCACAGTCCATCATTCCCCACAGCGGTGTATCAGCCGCGACTGCCTGGGCGGATGGGTTGCCCCTAGCAACTAACGAGACAGCAGAAAGTCAAGTGAAGCTGCAAGCTGAACAGGGGTTAGGTACTGAAAGTAGAGACACTGGTGACCAAAAGGTCACTTCTTTGTAGATCTCCTGTTGGTGTGGGATACAGGTGGATAAAGGATGTAAGGGCATGGCACATGCTGATGTGCGATAAGGTAAATTGCAACTCAATATGTTTCAAACTTCAATATTCACGCATCATGCAAGATCACAAGGTATAATCACCAATAACTCCCAATTACATAATGACCATATAGTGTCACGGGCTATAACTGGCACTTACCAACACCAGGCCTTCTACATCAACAACGAATACAAGATAATCATATCGAATCATCATGAATTATTCTCAGTAGATAGATCATGAGTCATTTGTCAACTTAAAACCCACATCTTTCGGAGACATCAAACCCGGAAACTCCGGAAACCGTTGGGAGTTTAAGGCATGTCTAAGTGTTGGACGGAATGCATGAGATGCAATGCCTGGCAGATTTCGCGAGGCTGCCCATGCTTCTTGCAGCCACAGCGACAAGAGCAAAAAACCCAGTGATTCTCACTCACACTCACAGATATAAATATGTGTGTACATGTATGTAATATATAAATAATATAGATATATTATATATTATAAATCAAATATAAAGTATCATATATTATATATATTATGTGTATATATATATATGTGTGCGTATATAGATATCATAGCATATCGCTCTCAATTTAGTAAGGGAAATCCATTGTTCCTTAGCTTTTTTCGGGTCCAAAAGCTCGTGTTTTTTTTTCGATCATTCCAATGGCCTCCTTCGAGGATGAATCCCGGAATGATTGCCACACCTGCAGCTTTTTGCATGTTGAACCAACCACCTCCCTACTGTTGATGGACAAAATCCTGCACCACCCAAGGATGATGATTATTCCATTATTTATAGGTTTTTAACCATCTTTGGTGGTGGGTCGGAGTTTGTCCATCAACAGTTGTTCCAAGTTTGGTAGGCTTGGCTGCTTCAATGTTTTTCACCTTTTGCCTTCATCCAGGCAGCTGTGTTGGAGCGGGGCAAGGCCAAGCCGGCCTCACATTTTGAAGCCATTGAGATTGAGTTGGAAAAAATGATGCACACGATTGAAATTATATATATTATATATATATATATATATATTCATAATTGAAAGGAGCACCCTCCCAGGGAAACAACTCCATATCCCAACCAAACGGGAAAAGGAAAATCATCAACTCAAAATTGCCTTTAAAAGCCACTCCCAATGACACTGAGCTACTGTACCATCTCCACCGTGTGACCGAAGGTACATGGTACATGTGTAAGCACCAGGTCCTGTGGAGCTCCAGGAAGAAATGATGCAATGGTCAGTATATCTGATGCATCTCACATAAGCAATAATGCAAATGACATCAAATGCACATATCCGAAAGCGGCTCAATATGATCACCAAGTGTCAAAATGCGTCAAAGTATCAGATTGAATTGGTGACACGCAGTCGGTCTCAACAAGCCTCAAAGAGGCCTCACGTATTGTGTCAATTCTGTTTCAACCACACCTTCTGGAAGGGCGACCAAGACGGTCTTCGCACGTGCAAACTCCTAACAGCACAAACAGGCCAAAGGCTTTTGGAAAAATCAAAAGGGATGCAGGAGTCTCTAGGTGTGCATGTACTTTATTGATCATCATTCTACTTGTAGGATTTTAAGTTGAGAAATTGCCATAAGATTCCAGTCAGTGTGCAAGCATGTCGAAAATAATGACTGGCAGCTGAACCGCACTTGTAAAGAAAAACTTGGAAACTCCGTAATTGTCGGGAATGGCATTGGAAAAATTCCCGCAACAGTTGTTGAAGGCAAGAGCGCAATGACACCACCGAGCATTCCGAGAAGCAAGAAAACAATGTGGTGAACAAGGCTGTGCATTCTATAACATGTTGAATGTCTTGGAAGGGCGTCATGATATTGGCTCCCCACCCGGCATGGATGCTTTCTCACATGCGCCAAGCGTGAACTGTTTGTAAGACTGCACAGGACACTTGGCACAGCATATTTGACGCAAGGGCATGGTGCATGAAGTGCTGTTTCAAAATTTGTTTCATGACCTGCCATTCCAATCACAGCAGAGCTAGTTCGGAACTGAGACAGTTGATTGCATATGGATGTTTTTGCAAGCACCTTTTGTTGCTGAGGGGATTATGATTCGGGATGAAGCTTTAGAAGGGAAAATTTCTTGGCTGGGAGCCAAAAGTGTTTCCGTTCCTTGTGCATTGTAGATCCTGGTCCTTGTAGTGAAACATATATATATATATATGTAATATAATATGTGTCATATCCATGAAAATATAATTGTTGGGAAAACACCCGAAAAAGCTTGTGATTGTTAAGAGCTCCATGTGGCCGAGCCGTTTGCATCTCTACAGGGACCATTCTGATGTTGGTCTTCGAATGAAGCCATCTCTCGAAAGTGTGGTCTTTTCTTGCATCCCTCACAGTCAATCTTTGCGCAAACGGGTAGTGAAGGAAGTGGAGTCAAGCTTAGCATCAGGCATGTCAAGATATGTCAAGGAGCTGCTACTTGCTGCCATCCCATTACAGTGTCTTTGGTGAGACGAGCCAGAGTAAACAAGTGATGATGATGATGATGATGATGATGATGATGATGATGATGATGATGATGATGATGTGATGGTGATGGTGATGGTGATGGTGATGGTGATGGTGATGGTGATGGTGATGGTGATGGTGATGATGATGATGGTGATGGTGATGGTGATGGTGATGGTGATGGTGATGGTGGTGATGATGATGATGATGATGATGATGGTGATGATGATGATGATGATGATGATGATGATGATGATGATGGTGATGGTGATGATGATGATGGTGATGGTGA
This sequence comes from Breviolum minutum Mf 1.05b.01, assembly GCA_000507305.1. Taxonomy (NCBI): domain Eukaryota; class Dinophyceae; order Suessiales; family Symbiodiniaceae; genus Breviolum; species Breviolum minutum. Next base: position 97,040 of record DF239670.1, read on the forward strand.
TGGTGATGGTGATGGTGATGGTGATGGTGGTGATGATGATGATGATGATGATGATGGTGATGGTGATGGTGATGATGATGATGATGATGACGATGATGATGATGATGATGATATGTTGTGTAGGTGGCAACCAAGACTCCAAACTTCTCCCTGACTCTACTTTTCTATGAACCCTACAAGCGATGCACAGTGAATGTGGAGCCTCTGTAGCAGCTGAACTTCTGCAGCTCCCGCATCACCACTCAAATCCTGATAGAACAAACATGGTCTTTCTGCTTCAAATGCTGGAACACTCAAATTTATGAAAAGAATAAAAGACATAATATATATATATATATATTCAAATCAAAGAAACAATTTCCTGGGAAGTGTCCAAAATTGTCACAGCATTTCCTGGATGCCATCTCTGTCCTCTTCGCAAATGTCAGCTATGACCTTGACCAAGTCACGGGCCAACAGCTCTGATTGATCGAAGTCCAAAATCCCCAAAGTCTGATGGATACTTAAAAATAACTCAGAAAACTCCTAAGGTCTCCCTACAAATGGCAAGTTTTCTCATCAAATAACATGCTAACAGTTAACATAGCATATTATATGTAACATATATATATATATGTCATATTAATTATCAATATAATACGTCTGTTTGCTTCTCCTGGATTGTACACTTTTTCCTCCATGACAAATCTGAGAGTCATCAACTGTGAGGCCTGAGCGCTTGAGGTCAGGATCGCCAGGGACAACATCTGCACCTCCATTTCGGCGCATCGGTTTCTTCGGTTGAACCGATGGGAAAAAATCCCGAAATTTCCCGATCCACCGGTCCGCCTGGAAAAGCATCAACGTTATCATGCCCATGATATATGGAGGCATTCAGCCCAAATAGAAGTGTCTTGCGAAATGCTGAATGACCGAATGGTTTAAAGAACTTTTTGCAAAGGTTAAACGCAGTTCGCCAGAATGTGCAGTCTTCATGAGGATTGGGGCATCAATTGCTGCGAATTCCATGTGGCAGTCTGGCTTGACTTCATGCACGACAATGCCTCTACAATTGCCAGCTTTGTTTTTGAACACTTTAAACTTGAAAGCTTGGGAATCCGTAGAATGATGCATGGTGATCATAGGTGATCAATGGTGATCTTGCATGAACGAAGCATGGAATCCTGGAATCAACGACACAGTGAAACGTCGCCGCCGGTCGGGGTTTCCGGGGGCCCTTTCGGCATTGAGCCGCAGAAACTGCCGAAAACCTCCTTGGCAAATTTTCGTCACACCAAAAATTCACCCTGGTTTTCTCCACAAACAGCATGGGACAGTGAGAAGGAAATCACATGAAATCACCTAAGTCATCCCAAGTTATCCCCTACATGAAAACCAAAAACCCAATGGGTGCATCCCAATGGAACTTTGCAGGCCATTCTCGATGCCTCTGACATAGACCAACTCTCAGGCAGGTTGCCATCCTGTCAGGCAAGGCGGTGGTGTGATGGATTGCTTGGGAGCATCGCCATTCCACAAGCAGGGAATAGCAAAGAGACAAGTTCTTAAGACTTGTTTATACACCAATACACCAAATAGATTACAATGGATTTCTAAAGCAAAAAGAAGTTCGATGACAATAGATGGAAAACTAATTACAGTAGCTCCGCTTACTTCCGCTTGCCTCCTCAACTGTCTTCAAGTGAGCCTGCATGTACAGTCACAATGCTACTCTGTGATGGCGCCCAATTATGCATCACTGCAGCAACGGAATCTCCAGCTTCTGGATTGCGAACTGACCGCTACTTGACCCTCAGCAAGATGCTGTGATGCCTGTTCACTTTCTCTGGCAAGGCCTGAAAAGCAAATGCTTAGGAGTGAGCTGCTGCCACGAATTCGATTCAAGAAAAAAACACCTACGATGACACGAGTAATGCCAGGACCGAAAGAGGAAAAAAAACACATGAAAAACATGAACACTGCACAAACAATGGCCTCGAAGTGCGCCTTCTCTGCGGCCTGTTGCTTGCGACTGTCATTCAAAATGCATTCAGAATGACAGAATGTGGTACTTTTGTGGTGTGTCATATGGAATAATTACTTTCTACATGCAATCTGACCTGCTATTGGTGGACGTGGCAAATTGCTTCTAGCCTCAGAATCCAACTTGACACGAGGCAAGAAGGAATGATGCGCAATGATTTCAATGAGGATCTGATCTGATCACGACGACATGGAACAACATCCGAGTTCAAGGCACTCTGAGTTCGACGAGCCAATGCCTTCCAAATGCCGTGGCGAGACTCCAGTGTTTCACTGCCATCCTCATCCATCATTCCAAGCCAACCTCTTCTTGACGCTTGCAGCGCTCATTGAGGGCGGCTACAGTTACCTTGAACTGTAGTGCATCAAGTCTGAATCAGGTCTAAAAAGGGAGTGAGTTGAAATTATAAAAATGCCTTCCATTTCTTGAGGTATACAGTTATAAATGTATCTGGGAAGAAATCAAGACGTCTATGAGTCTATGCCTACAAAATCCTACATGCTACCCTGGTTGTACCATAAGATCACCACAAAAAACGGGGGCTTCGGGAGCCGAGCTCGAAGGTCAAAGGCTTCCTTCCGATGGCGCTCGCCTAGATTATTCAGGGAACATCAGGGCGAAAACTCCGTTGAAATCGACAGTATAAACCTTTGATCCATATATCATATATCTTTTTATATCGATGAAAAATATTGAAATATAATATTGGAACAGAAATGCAAAGAAATTATAAAATTATAAAATGTCCTTAAACGTGTGACACATGTAGCACATCATTGTAGCTTTGAACATCCACTGGAAGCCACGTCGGAACCTTCCTCTTGCGACATCTCCAATCGAGAGATGACCTTGGCACTTTGAGTGTTGCTTCAGCCACAAGCTAAATGCCATGCAGGAAGTCTAAGCAAAGTTGGTAAGGGACAAAATGAGACAAAGCTCAAACATCACATTGAATGTAGCACCATTTGCGCACCGCATTTTCACGTTTTCAGATTGCCGATTTTGTTCCTTTGGCCGCCGTGCCCTTTCTGCATTTGCCGCTACATCAGCCTAGAGTCTATCTAGGAATCTAGGAAGAGTTGAACTGGAGCGTTTCACAGGATACATGCTGGAACATTCTATTGGCATGATGTTGGTCAAGACTCCGTTCAGAATCCCTCTCCTTACCTCGTTTCGGAGCTGATGGAGCTGAACCTAAGAATAAATCCGAAGCTCACAGAAGATTTGGAACACAGAAATTGCTAATGATGCAACATCCAAAGAATGTAGTAAACATAGAATCATTAGTTTCTTTTGTATTTTCATTTGATGGAGTTATGACCAATTGCGTACGGAAAAAAATATGTGTCATTGATCATTTGGCCCTCTTGAGAGGTCGCAGTCTCAGGTCCATGCCCTTTGCTCTCCACAAAGAAGTTGCAACGACAACACTGAGGCCTGCAAAAATCATAGGCAACACGTGACCATGCTGGTCTTCAAAAATCTGGCTGAGACTCAATAGTACAGTAAACATCTAGGAAAGTTGAATATTAACATTGAATCGTTAGTTTGAATATATAAAAATACAAACTCGAATACAATTCGTGCATTCGGAGTTCCCTTATGCCTCTGCCTCATCCTTCATCATGTTTTCCGTGACCTGCAGGTCACCCATGGCCCACAGGGGAAGTGGCCCAGTTCACTCGTGTCCACTCATGTCCACTCCCGCCTCCAGCCGTCTCCAATCCTCTACCTGTGAGAGATTTTTAGCCAAATTTCGCTGAATCTGTAGTTTTCTCACACCAAATGGTACAAAATGGATCAAAATGGTACATACATGACATCAAGGTGCATAATACAAACTGAAATCCCAAAGATTGCAATTCACAAAGGTTGGGAATCTAACACAAAGCTCCCCACGACACAGACACACACTACCTGAAGCTTCAGGCTTGCAATCTCATCCTCCAAACCTTTCGTGGATGCATCCAAGTTGGTGGATAGTGCCACTGAGCTGATGTCCCAAGACCTCTACCAGCCTCCAACTGTGATCTCTTTGCTCTCTCGTTCTGAAGCAAGCTCTGAAGTCCAAAAAGTCTGCCAAAGCTAAGATGCAAAGAAACAGAAGTGAACAACATGTCAACCATCCATGCAAATTTACATATAATCCAAGTAGATGCGTGCCATTCGGCCGTATCTATCCAGAGCTCTCAAGCAAAAAAAAATTAAAAAAGGCCTCTTGTTGCTCGAGCGCATGAGTTCGATGTACTTCAGCAAGCTCCAGCTGGGCCTGCACTTGAAGTCCACTAACAAAACCCATTGACCTTGCTCATGCTACCCTTCAAGTCCGCCATACCTGCATCTCTCTCTCCACTGCCTCACATCACTGCAGACTTAAAACAAGTAGGACGCACGCTGGAGGACTACCGGCAAGCATATGGGTTCTTGTTCTGCAGAATTAATTGCATAGAAGCAACACAAACCCATCAATCGTTGCAAATCACATATATCTATCAATAGATAATTTATTTCGTAACATATGTATCGATCCATATCATTTCACCACTGCCAGCGATTTTCTCCCTCTCCCCAGTTGGTACCTCAACAGCTTCTGTCTTGGAATGCTTCTCTGCCGCCAAGGCCTGGCCGTGGACAACAGGCAAGGCGACGGTTCGAGTCGGTTCGAGTCGACGGTGTTTCACCAGCAGTTTTTTTCACCTCTTGGAGCTGTTGAAGGAGACTTCCACCTGCCATGCTGGCCTGGGATCTGCGGGATGGATTTTAAAAAACCTCCCCCTTTTTGTGGGTAATATCCTGGTTTTCCTTGTTTGGGGGGGGGATGTAAGGACCACAAAGAAACATTGGACATGCACTCTCAGAGATGAAGAGCTATATGTCTTGTGCTGTGTGTGTTGGCTCATTTTTGGAAAATGCACCAATCCCATTCGCATTATTTTGATGAAACTTATCATGTGCAAAAGCAGTGTAGTATCAGCAGGGGAAAGTGAAAACTGTGAATACATTGCAGTCTGGAGGAATGTTACCGCTCAAAAATCAAAAGGTTTTTCCTGTCAATAGATAGTTTAGATATCTAAAAGGACGCTGTATGATTCTATTCTGCCTTTACCCTTCGAAATTTTAATTTCGCAATAAGACAGAATCACCTAAATCAGCACTGTTCAAAAAACTTGGTACTCTACAAAATTGCCCGGCTAGAGAAATCCAGGTTCTTCCCAAATAAACAACTAAAATGTAATAGACCAAACCTCAAATCACTAATTATAAAATCTCCCCAATGCTGTTGACATCAATCTAAAACTATAATGTATTGGAACTGAGATGATAAACACTTAGATCCTAACAACATGCATGGACCATAAAGTCCTCGAATGTTCGAATCACTGCTTGAATCAATCACACAAACCCCGTCTAACAACTTTGCATTTTTTTACAGAATGGCCTGACCAAAAAATGCTATATCAACATTTCCCGATAAGCGTGTTTGTTCTTTTTACTTTTCAAATTGAGATTTGCCAAACAAGATGACCTTTTGATACCTTTTGTAAAGAGCCTGCCGTCACTATATAGTGTTGTAACAAGTGTATATTCTGTGTACGGCACATATAGTGAACACGGGTAAAACCTTTGCCGAGCGAAGGTCTTTAAACGTCTGAGGCATGCGCAGGTGTTGGTCGCTTGTGGCTGTCTTCTTTGGACCTGACCATTGACAGTCTCAGACTATCTGAAAACGACATCAAATGACAACTTTTCGTGGCAAATCCTGGTAATATGTCATGTCCATCAAAAACAGGCAAAGGAAAGATGGAAAGCCAAGTCAAAGGCTGAACAAGGATACACATCATTGCCGTCTGTGAGCGCCTGCACCACTCCGACCTTGGAGCTGGGCCTTCTTGACGGCTCCTTCTGGGAGATCAGCAGGTGACATGCATGCGACATGCAACCATGCACGGCATGCGACATGCAGCCATGTTATTGGTTGTTACTCAATGCTGTCACTCCTGGGTAGGGATGGCCGCACCAAGAGGCTTGGAGCATCGCTGCCTTCACAAGCACTATCTGCATACGATCTGCAAGACAAGGTTATAGACGTTTTTCAAGATAGTCACGGTTTTGAAACTTTTAGAATTCTAAGTATCCAAGCAAAACCGACGAATCAGCTTAATGACTTATACCTATTACCTATATATATATATGTATATATATATGTATATATATATATATACGTATATCTATGATTCATTCAGCTTTACGAATCTGTCTTGGTCGACCTCAAATCCCATTCCCGCAGATTGTCGCTGCTTGATATCCTAACAGTCCTAACATTGACGTCGTGATTGTCCTCATCCTACCCATTCGGCCAGGCACCTCTCACGCGACGGCCTTGCTCGGCAGAGGCAGGGCGTCTCATCCATAGAGAAAGTTTTTTTTTTTTTGGGGGGGGGGTTGGAGATCGAAAAAGGTCTCATGTTGCTACATGGCTGGATAAGCCAACAAGCAAATTAAGGATTCAATGATTCATCTATTCCTCATTCATTCAGAATATCATGGTTTTGTTAGCTGCTTGGTCTATCTAGTACTGACATATATTGACATTCGTCCAATGCGTGTCACCAAACTTTGAATTTTGATTCTTGACGAAACATTCAAGTTACCCCCTTTAGTTATGAGTTGCTATGGGATTTGGTCACAGTTGTGCTTTGAGCAAGCGGCTTCAAGATGTTGTTGGAGACTATGCCATGAACTGTGGAAACACTTCTGCCAGCTACACTGCAGCTACACCTTTTAGCTACACCTGCTTTATCTGCCTGTAGTCTCTGATCCAGTATCAACATGCCCTGCAATCACAAGAACATATGACAATATACCAAAAATTACTACCTAAGATGTAAGCATGGCCAATTCGATGTCTCAACCCATGCAACAGAATGAACATCAATGCCTGAGGGAATCGACAGGATGTAAAAGGGTCTTTAGCCTGGCTTTCTGCAAGTATCGGTGCCCAAGCATTCTATCCTATGCTCACACGCAGCGCTGGTGCCCAAGCAGCCAATTAACGCTGCGCATTGGAGTCGTCCCTGAAAACAGGCATCTCACAATGAGGTCCCCTCTTCCTTGCGTATGAATATGATTTGATGAAGCAAAGCTGCCACTTGTTGCAGTACTTTCAAGTTCGAAGTTCAGAGATGTTCAATATTTGTTTTGGTATCATTTGAAATTCGATTCTTTGTAGACATATAAAATTATAAAATTATATACTTCTGCATTTGGTTGGGTTTGTAGAGAAGCCAAAGTTACTTGATTGGGACTTCATCGAAATGCCGGAACATGCCGGAACCAACAGTTCCAAGCAGCTTCCACGACCAGGTAGTCACTTCAAATGCTCCGAATGAACAAGGGCAATGACATGCTAATGGTTACTGCAGCGTAAGGTGCTTTGCATAGTTGCCTTTTCAGTTTGCTAAGGAGTTTAAGGAATAAACGTACATTATTTGATTCACAAGGTCCTTTCATCATCCTACATCCTCCTTACGTCTCTCCTACATCAGCTATCATGCGCTTCTACTTCAGCTAAACGCAAACGGTTGCACTCAGAGTTTGGACTGCAAGCGGTTTCGGATAATATCTTCTGCCTCGGCCACCTCAGCAAAGTGCAAGCGATTTCGGATAACATTGAAATCAGCAGCTACCTTTTCAATCTAATCCCAAAAAAAGTGCAAGGAACTAAGTCATGGACCATGCTTTCCATGAGGTCCTGGCCCACGTTGAAAAAATAAAAATGCAAGAGTTCCGAAATGGATACCTTTGAAAAAATATGTCCTGGTTGGTGGTTGAACCTCATCTGAAAAAAATATGAGTCAAGAAATGGGTTCATCTTCCCGAAAATCAACAATATTGGAAAGCACCACTTCCCCGTGTCAATCCAGCACCCCTCTCAACCTGGCCCCGTTAAACCGGGATTCCCACCTGGCAGCTTGGAATGTCTTTGATCAGCCCAATGGATTGGCCGCAAGACCTTGGTAACGGGGAATGGGGAAGCTCCGAAGGTCACCAGTTACCGGGGCAACGAGTGAAGCAACTGACCAACTTTGCAACCGGACCAGGCTGAACTTTCAGCATCTCCAGTTTCCTCCAGTGTGGACACATTGCCATAACATGTCATAATTACCTCCATAAGACATCCAAAGTTGAAGGACTGAAAGCTGAAGATGATGAGACTTCCAAAGTTGAATACGTTGAATGGTATCCCATGGTATCCCATGGTATCCCATGGTATCCCAGTATCCCCTTCTTCTTTCGGGTACATATTAGGTCAATGGCTTCAGCTTCCAGGTTTCAACACGGCAGGCATCACCGATATGATTGATTCCCACGCCTGGAAAGACTGCCGGTAGTTCTCACCTGCACATCCATGGCATTGGCATTCAACACATGGTTAACACCTCTGGCCTTTCAAGGCCCGCTGCTACACTGAACCAACATGTGTGGGTACGAGTACCACAAAACATACAGTACTCCTGCACACATTTCTACCCTGCAGCCTTTCACCAGGTGTGCAATGGCGAAGAAGTCCTGGTAAATCAACACGGCCAACTTTCAAATTCAAGGCCCTTTTTGAACAACAGTTGAGTGGTTCATGATTCCCTTCGCAGCTGTCCCCAGGATTCTTCGCTTCAAGCTCACGGACCTGGCTGGGTTGACACTCTGACCTTCCATGAAAAATTATATATCCACTGCTACCAAGAAATGGATTCATATGATAATCAACCAAATTATGTCATATATCCTGAACTTCAAATGCCAGATTTCTAAATATTGGCCATGAAAATATTGGATACGAAATGTCCATAAACTATCATGAACTCATGAAGTGACTATTTTGACCCCCTGCAGATTTAAAGTGTTTTTATTGTATGGCCACTTCTTTTTGACATCCCCTCTGCTTTTTTTGACCTCCCCCCATGATCCAGCCAGGGATCAAAAAAAAGCTGGGCCCATTGTAGAATCTCGAGCAGCTTGGATCAAAAACACTTTCAACAGGATTATATTTCTTTTTGCAACGCCAGGACAGCATCTTGGGACTCGCATGAAAGGTATCTAAGTGGTGAAGGTACACAATCGCACCAGGTCCTATAGGCCCAGCTGAAGCAGCAGGCACAGGGTGTGTGATCATGCCATCACTTGTTTGTCAATCCTTGCTAGCGTTCAGGGAGGTGTATCTAATCCAAACCGTCCATCAGCCTTATACCTCTTCACTTTGCAACGGATTCAACATTGAACTTCTCGGTCACACTCAGCAGGCTAGTTCCTATGGATTTCTATGGCCATCTTCTCCATGTAGGGCTGGCAGAACGGGGCCCATCTTCGGACCATGGTGAGTCATGTCACAGTACCATTGCTGCTGTGCCGGTTGAAGCAAACCTTTCAGGCAGGTCTGGTTGTTGTTGCCACCGACCTGACCAAAGGTCCAAGGTCTCAACGTACTCTACAGGGCCAACTTGGTGTCCTGGATGTGAAAAATTGAACATGAAATTGCAAAACATGCAAAGGAAAAGGCACCCACCTGACATGAGACTTAGGAGATACTTTAGGATTACAGTACATTTTTGTCTATTGGAAGATTTGATTCAAAGGCACAGTATCTGATTCCTAGTTCCATCCTCATGAACTTGGCACTCCTCCAAGCACATAGATTCGACCGTTTGCAGCGAAGGCGATGGCAGAACTACGTGGTTCGTGCAAGTCGGGTAAAGCCAGGTTTGCGCTCCAGCTGCGAAGTTGCAGGTCGTAGACGTCCACAAAACCAACGTCTTCATCTGGACGCATTCCTCCAATGATGAACCTCAAAAGTCACGATAATAGATACGCGTATATCTCATGCACTTATGCGCTCATACCTTGGGTGGGTCTTCAGTCCTCCTGATTAATTTCTCTCAACGTTTTGATTGATGCACCCAAAAAAGTACTTCGCCCTCAGCTTCCTCGATTATATAATTGCCATGGATAGGTCTATTCTCTTATATGCTGCAAACCTTAAGAACTTCCGGGAAGAGTCTGAAACAAGGGACACGGTGCAACATGGGCAACGATCTAATGCGGTAAGGGTTCAAACACTTGGAGCATGCTGCCAGGCTCGGATTCAAACGGTTTCGTGGCAGCTGTAAGTTTCTCCAAATGTTTGAGGTAGACATGAAAAGAGATGCTCCAAAAGCACCGGTGCCCAGAATCGCCATCTCGTTGAACTGCTTCAAGTAAATGGCTGTACAATCGCCTTAGTCTCCAGCCCAACAATTTGTTCCAAAACTCAGCTCCAAAGTACTGTATACTTTTCCTCCGACCTATCATAGTTCAGTGGCAAATGCCTTGTTAAGTTCTAAAAAGGAAACCTTTTTTTGGGATTTTCATTGGGTGCCAGACTGAGAGGTTCTGGCAAATCTGGTCGAAGGTTCCACGATGCATCATGAAGGCAACAACCTCCAAAATCCAAAGCCAACTTGAGGGAATACCACCCCAAAGTTTAACACTTCGCCCCTGAAAAGTTGCCGAAACCCAATCGGAAAGGATCGTCTTCCAGCCCCACCAGTTTTCAGGGGCGAGCTGTTAAACTTCAGGGGGTGGTAATGCAACTTTTGAGCGGCTCAAGCATTGCAACACTTTAAAATTACTGTACTTTACTTCGAGTGATCCCCACCATGACATTTCAAAACAACCCGGTTAGATTTTATGTCAGCCTGATCGTGTCAGGTGAGGGTAGATGCAACTCATCTCCTGAAATGTGTCCGGTTACTCTCAGCTTCACAGACTGGCTGGAGGCAATCTTCTGACATTCTTTCTGACATATCTTTTGACAGTCTTTCTGACATTCTCCCTGGCATATCATCCGACATTAATTCTGACCCTGACATATCTCCTGCCATGTCTGGCATTCTTTCTGACATTCTTTCTGACATTTCTTCTAACATTCTTTCTGGCATTCTGTCTGACAGTCTGTCTGGCAGTCTTTCTGACATCTTCTGACATTCTGTCTGACAAATCTTCTGACATTCTTTCTGCCATTCCTTCTTGCATTCTTTCTGACTAACATATCTTCTGACATTCTACTGACATGTCTTTTGACATTCTTTTCTGACATTCTGTCTGACTTTTTTTTTCTGACAGAGCTTCTGACATTCCTTCTGACATATCTTCTGACTCTCTTTCTGACATATCTCCTCACATGATCGCGGTTGAGGTCCGGCACGGAACACTGAACTCACACGATCGCGGTTGAGGTCCTGCACGGAAAACTGAACTCACAGGATCGCGGTTGAGGTCCGGCAAGGAACACTGAACTCACAGGATCGCGGTTGAGGTCCGGCAAGGAACACTGAACTCACACGATCGCGGTTGAGGTCCGGCAAGGAACACTGAGCACACATCATCGCAGTTGGTGTCGCGAAGGACGAGGACGACGAGGAGGACGCGAAGGAGAAGGAGAAGAAGGAAGAAGGGAAGGAGACAACCCACACCTCAGGTGGGGAATCATCTGAAAAAAAAAACACCTTTTGGGAGGAGATGTTAGTTCCCAGGACGTAATCTTTTCTCCGCAAGGTGGCTGCTTGAAAGGGCCGCTAAACTGCTCCGTTCCGTGGTTCGGACCATCAGGAGTTTGGTCTTCGAAGACATCCCGCACGCAAGCGACCACCTTGTAGTCCTGGTCCTGGTTAGTTGGTTAGTGTGGCGCCAAGACTCCCAGCATGTATCAAGGTGAGGAAAGTTCAAAATTCATTAAGAGATTCTGTTAAGGGAACAAAAAAACACCTGGTTCAGGATTTTTTTTAGATACGATCGTAGATGACAATGGGAATCCTTGCGGTAATCAAACAAAACTGGGTCATTTTATAAATTGGTTCAGATGATGCCACGAAACTAAATATTCTAAATTCCAACATACCCCTGGAACATACCACACACCCTCAACCACCTGTTTTGTGATTCGGAAATCTGTTCATATAATATTTTGGAGTACCTGGGGTATGTTCCAGGAGCCTTTTGGAATTTTCTAAGATGATATTCAGAAATAAAAAAATCAACTCACGTCGCATGGAGTGAGTAATTCTCAATGCCTCCACACATGGAACGCTTTCAAACGCCGTTGCTGTGAGGTGTTTTCTTGGAAGTTCTGGGGGCGTTTGTTTGCCTAGTTTGGTGGTTTCAACCCAATGGGAAAGAGATTAGTAGTACCTAATAGTCCAATTAGACAAAAAATATCATTTCTCCAGGTAAGGACGGACAAAAACATGTTTCAAACCAACACAACATTTACATGTTTACAATGTTTACATGAACAGACACCAAATCATGCCCAAATCCAGAGCCATGAGTCCTACCTTCTATTCGAATCCATCATCCCTACAGCGAGACACAGGTCTTACATTTAACTATATGGCTTCAGTTGTGTGGTTTGTGGGGTGTCATGAAGTTAAACAGAATTGCTTTAAACAATGCANAACACTGAGCTCACATGATCGCGGTTGAGGTCCGGCAAGGAACACTGAGCTCACATCATCGCAGTTGGGGACGAGGAGAACGAGGAGAACGAGGAGAAGGAGAAGACAACTCACATAAAATCTAACAACCCTCACCTGACAGGTGGGGAATAACAACATTGATGCACTTTTTTTCCGGTATGTGAGTGAACAAAAATTAAGATATATGATATATATATATATCTTAAAGATGAATAACATGAATAAACAGTGTTTTGCCTTAGCATCCTGACCACCTGACAGCTCCAACTCTTTTCAACACACCCAAACTTCAAACTTGTCTGGCCTTACCAAATGATCATATTTAATATCGTTTATAAGTCATGACATCTCATGACAACCCCGGCAAAGGGATACAAAAATAAAAGCTCCATCTTCCAAAATGCCTGACAGTGGCAATGCTTCCACCGCGTCCAAAGGATGATCAGCTAGTCCGCCCAAAACCTGGAGGCTATGCGGCTATGTGATATCCTCCCAAAAAAAGTCTCAGCATCTAAGCTGATATCTGGCCACAAAAAAGGCAGTGAATCAATACAGCCAGGCTGCCACCAAACTCTCCTCAGCACCCACAGCTGCACAACGGCTCCTCCAAGGTCCAAGTGATCTATGATTCTCTGATTGTCTTTTACATATTTGATCCATGGACCTCCACACATGACTCCTAATGCCATTCTTAAACTCAGAGTTTGGCTCTTAAATCAAAGTTTATTCCAGCATCTTTTAAAACCAACACTTCAACATCCTTTCATGACATTGTCAAGCCTTGAAACCTCCATGAAACATCATAAACCATGTGCCTTGCTGTTGGCATGGATTGTAGCTGTCGCCAACACCTTGTTGTAAAATCAAGGGCAGCAGCTGAATCCACGCAATGCTCCAGGTAAGGCGCACCACCGCCTTTTGAAGGCCCGAGATGTGGGCACTTTATTGGTGAAACAATGAACTTGAAGAAGCATCAAACAACTGTAAACAACAGTAAACAACAACAACAACAACAACAACAACAACACCAACAACAACAACAACAACAACAACAACAACAACAACAACAACAACAACAACAACAACAACAACAACAACAACAACAACAACAACAACAACAACAACAACAACAACAACAACAAACAAACAA